>VZSZ01000665.1:210350-249438 GCA_013398815.1 Ibidorhyncha struthersii
AAAAAAAAAAAAGGACTTTCCAAATCATATGTCCTATTTAATTACCTCTTTACAGTCTCTTCTTAAGCACCACTGAGATCATCAGAGTAGAGAAATATAATCTTTTGTATTTCATACTCTTTGTGAAGCCTACAGAAAAACATTTTGTGAAAACTTTGCAGTTCCTGTAACTATAGAAATACATTTGGTAGGTGCCTTGTCATCTAGTTACTACCTCAGTCTTACTAGTTTCACCAAGTTAAACGCCCCAGTAGAGGAAAAGTACAAAAATTCAGTACATGAATACGTGTTCAGAATGTACAGTACATGAATTTCATGGACAAAATCATATGATGTTGTAGCTTCTATAGGTATGTTGGTGATAAAAGGAAGACTAGGGAAAATGTAGGCACTCTTCAGAAGAAGACGGGAGACCTGGTCACCTGGGATATGGAGAAGGCTGAGATACTCAGTGACTTTTTTGCCGCAGCCTTCATTGGTCAGGGCTCTAGCCACACTGCCCAAGTTGCAGAAGGCAAAGGCAGCAACTGGGAGAATGAGGAACTGCCCACTGTAGGTGAAGACCACGTTCGAGACCATCTGAGTAACGTGAGGGTGCACAAGTCCATGGGACCTGATAGATGCATCCCTGGGTCCTGAGAGAACTAGTGGATGAAGTTTCTAAGCCACTGTCTAACATGTCTGAGAAGTCGTGGCAGTCTGGTGAGGTTCCCACTGACTGGAAAAGGGGAAACGTAACCACCATTTTCAAAAAGGGAAGAAAGGAAGACCTGGGGAACTACAGGCCAGTCAGTCTGACTTCTGTGCCTGGCAAGATCATGGAGCAGATCCTCCTGGAAACTCTGCTAAGGCACATAGAAAATAAGGATGTGATTGGTGACAGCCAACATGGCTTCACTAAGGGCAAGTCATGCTTGACAGATTTGGTGGCCTTCAATGACAGGGTTACAGTGGCAGTGGAAAAGGGAAGAGCAACCAATGTCATCTACCTGGACTTGTGCAAAGTGTTTGACAGAGTCCCGCACGACATCCTTGTCTCTAAATTGGACAGACATGGATTTGATGGATGAACCACTCGGTGAATAAGGAATTAGCTGGATAGCTTCACTGAAAGAGTTGCAGTCAGTGACTCCATGTGCAAGCAGAGACCAGTGACAAGTGGCATTCCTCAGGGGTTGGTACTGAGACAGTGCTGTTCAACATCTTTGTTGGCACAATGGACAGTGGGATTAAGTGCGCCCTCAGCAAGTTCGCCAATGACACCAAGCTGTGTTGTGCAGTCAACAGGCTGGAGGGGAGGGATGCCATTCAGAGGGACCTGGACAGGTTTTAGAGGTGGGCCCCTGCCAACCTCATGAAGTTCAACAAGGCCAAGTGCAAGGTCCTGCACGTGGGTCGGGGCAATCCCGAGCACAAATACAGGCTTGGCAGGGAACGGCTGGAGAGCAGCCCTGGGGAGAAGGACTTGGGAGTGTGGGTTGATGAGAAGCTCAACATGAGCCAGCAACATGCGCTTGCAGCCCAGAAAGCCAACCGTGTCCTGGGCTGCACCAGAAGAAATGTGGCCAGCAGGTTAGGGGAAGGAATTCTTCCCTTCTGCTCTGCTCTGGTGAGACCCCCCCTGGAGTACTGCGTCCAGATCTGGAGCCCCCAACATAGGAAGGACATGGACCTGTTGGAGTGGGTCCAGAGGAGGGCCACGAAGATGATCAGAGGGCTGGAGCGCACCTCTCCTATGAAGACAGGCTGAAAGAGTTGGGGTTATTCTGCCTGGAGAAGAGAAGGCTCCCAGGAGACCTTATTGCGGCCTTGCAGTACCTAAAGTGGGCATGCAAGAAATATGGGGAGGGACTTTTTATCAGGGAGTGTAGTGATAGGATGAGTGGTAATGGTTTTAAACTGGAAGAGGGGAGATTTAGGTTAGACATTAAGAAGAAATCTTTCACTACGAGGGTGTTGAGACACTGGAACAGGTCATCCAGGGAAGTTGTTGGGGCCCCATCCCTGGAGGTGTTCAAGGCCAGGCTGGATGGGGCTTTGAGCAACCTGGTCTAGTGGAAGGTGTCCCTGCCCATGTCAGGGGGGTTGGAACTAGATGATCTTTAAGGTCCCTTCCAACTCTAACCATTCTATGAAGAGGGATCTGGGCTTCATATTCTTTTTATGCTGAAAAATTTATGTTGACTGAAGTAGGCCTTATTTTTTTTCACAGTAGATCATAGAGACAGTTGCATTACCAATAATTAGCTAAAGTGGAAGAGGCAGAGGCCACTGCTATTTCAAAACAGTGCTCTTTTCTGTATAGTAAGTTCTACTTTTTTATTCTTGTTTGCTTAATTATTGTTGTAATGGTTTCACTTTAGGTAGGTGGTCCCATACTATCACTTTGTAATTTCTGTATTTGTTTCATGGTTGATTTTCTCCTGTTGTGAGAAGAAGAGGACAGAACAGTGACATAAGGCGAAAAAACAGTTGCTATGTAGAAGCCGTCTAGCAGCTACACTGTACAAGTGCAGCCCGTCATGAACCATGATTCCAAGAGCACTCCAGATATGGATGACTTAATACTTTAAGCAGTCATCTGTGTTTCGTCCTTGAATTTTAGTTAATTTCCCCCTAGACCATCAAAGATATTTTTTTCCCCGTTGGCAAAGGCAGCTAGGGAGAAATTATTTTAATCTATTTGGCAAACTTCTCCTCCTGCATGATCATGGATGGTAAAAGATCATGAATGTAAAAGGAGTTGTGCTAGAATACAGATACCGAGAAATACTGGCACCCAAGTAGTTTCCTTTTGTGAAATTGCTAGTGTAGAAATTAATAGTGCACCGCAAACTAAGTCACACTTAAATAAATAGGGGCAGGGGGGATTTGTGACGTGGACTTTAGCAAGCTCATTTTTCAGATATGATCTTCTACTAGAATTTCTTTAAAATCCCTTCAAAATTTCTGTTCCACATTTCCTAGCAAAGATGAAAAATCAGGATTTTATTGATTGCAATTTTCAGATAAAGTTAATTGCTAATCCTTTCAGTGGAAAGTACCCTCTGTGAAACAGCAAGAGCGGGAGCGGGGGGAAGGCAAACAAGAAACAGCAAGGCAACAAATAGGAAAAAAGTACAGGCTGATGCAAATTAGGTAGAAAATCTGACCAATGTGACTCAGAAAAAGGAATTCTCTAATATAGGAGTATGAAACTGAGAAGTAGTAGAAATAAAGGAAGCTGGAAATACGAGACAGGGCAACCAAGAGGAGCCCGTGAGGAGGCGTGGCTGCAGTTCACCCCTGGCAGCTTGTCAAGCTCGCTTTGCCCTTGTTAGGCAGAGTCAGCAAACGAAAGCATAAAATGAGAATTGAACAGAACCACCTCACCTCGAATCAGGGCAATTGGAAAGAAGAGGAAAACAGACCTCAGAAGGAACCAGTGCTTTCTTGATGTGATGCTTTTGGCATAGCACTTATTCACAATGTCCAGAAGATTTAGCTTGCTTAAATGTACATTCCCCTAGAGTTTCTGCTTAACTTCTCTGCTGTATCTTTGAGTTAAACATGGTCTGAACTTCAAAAGGAAAAGGGTTCTGCTGCACATAAGTGTGTTGAAAGATCACATTCTGGTCTAAAGGTTTTCATTAATGCACTTCGATTTCCTCAGGAAAGATATTCTGTTGGGGATATGCATGGATGTTTATGTGTATATGTAAAGAAATATAGTTACATATATTAACACTGGGTGATCTTGTAAAACTTTGAGTGCTTGCTGGTTCACTCAGAAATGCCAGATCAGGCATCTGTTGTGTTGAACGGCTCCATCTATGACCAGCGTTTTTAAATATTGGTTGGTGTTTTTACACTGAATATTGTGTGGGACTTTACAAGCCTTTACATATTTACTTTTGCAATACCTTTAATTTTTATTCCTGTGTGTTAGGGGTTTGAAACTTACTTAAAATCAGAGCCTGACTTGGCGGGGGAAAGGAACACTTCAGAGGTACTTATTAGGTCTAACTTTTTTAGGTACTTATTTTTTTATAAAATGAGCAGCAAACAAGCTCATTTGTGCCAATAAAACATAAAACCAAACGCTCTCCCCTCCCTCTAATGACAAAATCTTAACTAGCAAAATAAGACTCAGTGAGAATACTGCCATTGACAATAGTGGTACCAGTAAAGATAAAAGTTTAAAAGGTCTACTATTTCTATAAATTTAAAGAGCTAAACTACTTGCGTCATACAGGATACTTAGCCCTTAGTGTACACTCAACAAAATTTCTGCACGTTATGTCCTTCAAGGACTGTGAAGACGCAGTGGTTGACTAGCAAAATGCAAAATGCATTGTTCTTTGAAAAGACACTTCATGTTTGTATTACAGCATTTTTCTTTATGAGACCGCAATAGTCAGTTGCCAGAAATTAAAAAATTAAAGCTACTACTTAGTCCAGTGGAGTATGGACAGAGAGAGTAGATCATGCTTATTCAGAAGAAGGTCTGCATGGCTTATGCTGTATTGGGCAACCAAGAGTAATTCTTAAAGGTTTACTGTTACACTTGCTGTATATAAATTAGTGGTGTAGAACCTCTTTACAACTTCAGTATGTGTAGGAGATGCTCCCATCCGAACTTGAGCTGCTCCCTTGACCTTGAAACATGCTGATTTGCCGTCTGTCGGGCTGCTCTGTGGCTGCTCTCGTTCTCTTCTGTCAGTCAGACAGTTGCTGCTTCCCACTGATGGTAATTAGGGTGATAGAGCATCACCTTATTAGGTCTAAATTAGGTAACTTGCTCGCAAATCCAGCAAATGTTGAATAATGCATTTCTGTCTGGGTTATGTAGGCTTATGGAGGGTGTACGAACATGTGTTGTGGGCGAGGGGCTTCACAGAGTGCATACTATGTCAAAAAAGGTCTGTTAATTATGATTTGAAGAGATGTCAGATATAAACAAAAAGCTGTTTTGTTCATAAATTATTTTAAAATAGTGTCTCTTATGTTGTTGCTACTTTTGCACAGGGTGGTTACATGATAAAAGGCTCAAATAATATTTGAGATCAGAATCATTGGTTGTTTCTGCTATGTAAAAAGTAATCTCAGAAACGCTGCTTTGAGTATTATTTCTTACTGGAGTAGTAACTTTTTATACAACCAGCTGTTTAACATTGAATATACTTCTTTTTTTTTATCTTGAAGGTGCAAACAGTATGTGAATTTAAAATGGATGGGTTTTTTTTCCACAGTAACTCTGCCTCATCATCATTCTGCGCTGTGATGAATGTATGGTGGCTTATCTCCTTCATAGTATATGTCTGTTTACTTGTGGATAATAGTATACCACAGTGAGCAAACTGCTGTGGAGGAGCTGCTAAACTGTAGAGTCCTATCTAGATTTTCTCATGTTTGCACATGCTGAGAATAAGAGCTCTCTGGTTGTGACTGGGAGGGGACAATTTTAAAGTGTTTTTTTTTTTTTTTTCTATTGAAATAAGAAGCAGTAGAGATGAAGGAGATACCTAATGTGGTAGTAGCAGAGCAAGAATTCACAACGAGTTGTCATGTTTAATCCTTTGTTCCTGAGGAACAAGAGACTGTGGCTGAACTTTCTCTGTTGCATCCTGGGCTCTCTGTGGCCGTTTTCACCCTACTATTGTTTTGGTACGACTGCAGTATCTGATTGAGTAGGTTTTAATTTGGTAATATGGATAAATAAATGAAAGACTTTCCGTGTCCTCAGTCCAGTAATGAAAATGGTGATGTGTTTGGGAAGGGTAGTATAATTTAGGAGATGTTCTTGAAGCTTGTGACAGAAAATTAGCAATATATTTATTAGTTATTGTTTGTTATTTTTAATGATGTTGCAGTAGTATATTTTCCAGAGCAGAAACTCGTGTGTGTGTTTGTGTGAACTGTAACATAGTAAAATCTTGAACTTTTTCAGGCTTTACTATAAAACACACACAGACACGCACACAGAATGATCTTGCTTTTTGGCAGGGCATACAGTGATCACACTATGCTGTATTTTCTGTATGTGCATCATTATATTACTCTATTTTTTATTATTAATTAAAATTAATTATTAATTAGTAGTATTAATGCTGGTGTTAGATTTTTATCCTTAAATGGAAAAACACTTTGAAAATGTAGTTTGTGGTACAATCTAATATAATTAGTGTTTCTCACTTTAAGTAGAAGAATGCAGCATTAATTACACTTAAAAAAAAACATTTTGGACCATAGAAAATACTAGTATCTACAGTAAGAAAAAAATAAAAACCATGTTATAAAGAGTCTGCTGGTATCTAGTTTCATTCTTTCTATTCTATTGTTATATAGCACATAGCTCTGTATTGCAGATTGAAGGTTTTTTTTTTATTATAGGCTTATATAAAATATTTAATATGGCCTTTTAGATCCTTTGTGAGGTATTTAATAGAAGAGTGGTTTGCTCAGATTTAGTACACTTTACAGAGAAGTACACTATCCTCTTTTCAGTGTATACCTAACTTTTTATTATAATTCTGTTTAATATTGCTAACAAAATATCTCCCTTCGTTGAAAATACTTTTATTATTTGAATCAGTTTTATAATTTAATAATGGAGGTACTCAAGATCAGTGTATTTGAGTAATATCAGCGAGTTTTTCCGTATTTGTACTTGTATGAGAAAATAATTCCTTTTCATTACAGAAGTTAATTTTAAAACAATTAGGTAGATAATACCATCTATTTGTGCTCTCATGGTAGTGCAGTTTTATCAGTTGCCCCTCATCCTGTTTTAGGGAAGCATGGTGGACGTTTTGTGCAGTGGCGCAGTGGAGGACAGTTTGGGAAGGGCAGTGAAGCCCGGTGTTGTGGCACTGCTGTGGTCCCTCGTGGAGAGCAGCATCCCACTGCAGAGCAGCGCTGGAGGGGAAGCTCTGTCTGTAGCGCTCGCAGCAGTAGTTTCCAAACTTTGCTCGGGTCAGGTGAGGGATCATGCGTATTGCCCTTTAAAGTGTTTTCAATTGAAAGTGGCATTTTACAAATACCGTATGGCTAATTAATGTTGATCCATAAAAAAATCTTGATGGGTAAGAGGGTCCTTTGCTTCCCCTCCAAAACTGGTGGCTTACAGTATGAAGAGACAGTAAAACAAGCACTGAAGGTTGAGCTGAGTACGTCGCGCGCCCAAACGATGTGACAGCTAGCTTATAGTAGCATTTTTATTGAATAACTCTGTAACAAATTTCTAATACAGCTTTTAAACGAGGTGCAAACGGTTGTGCACATACAGGCAGCCAGGCACAAGGGGTTTTATGGAGCTGTCACCATGCTTGGGTATATAACAGGGGAATCCAAATGTTTCGTTTGAAGGGAGAAAGATTAATGAAGCGAAGCGTGCTGAAAATTACAGTGCTGCTACAGTGTCAATGAAGTATTGGTTCTCTTTTTTTTTTGCCTGCTCAAATGTCTTCATTATATATGGATGACTTTTTGATTCAGTGTGGTCTTTTACAAATTGATCAAGTGACAAAAATATGAAATCCAATTATGTTCCGCTGCATTATATACCAAGAATTCTTTCTTGACCGTGTTATTATTAATCACTAATTGCTCTCATACTGGGGTATTGTGTTACGTTGTTAGTATTTTTGTTTGTGTATGTAAAGGTAAAGCAGAACAGAAATCTGCCTCAACACACACTGTATTGCTATCTTCCTTTTGCTAATGGTTCATTATAAGTATGGCAAACTACTTCTTGAAAAGAAAATTTTAAGTTAAGCTGTAATGCAAATTCTTCCAGACTAAATGCCTTCAATGCAGCAAACCACTTACTATTTCTTTTGGTAACCGCTGGATTTATCTGATCTGTCTCTTCTGAATGTATTTATTGTAACCTACTTCGGTAAGCCAGCAAATACCACTTGAATAAAAATACCAGGTAGACGTGAAAAGGCAAATAATAGAGTGAAGTCCCAAGCGCTTGGCTCTTTTCTTTTTTTNCCAGTGATGTATTTCAGATTATACTTGACTATGATGTTCGTCAGTGAAAAAGACTTTTTCACTAAAACTTTTCAGAGGCTGAAGCCCTGTGAAGCTAATGGATGTGATCTGGGAAGATCTGCAGATAAACCCTGGTTGCTGTGCCTTATGTCCTCGTGCAGACTTTAAAAGCTGTAAAGGGAATGGTGATGCATTGCCTTGGATTACCTGCCTTTGCTCCTCCTGCAATTAGAGGATCTCTGAGCCCACGAGAAAAGCCTTGCTTTTTAAGACTAGTGACTGGAGTGGCAGTCAGCAGCCAATTGAAGCACAGACAAGTGAGAATTTACCTGAGTACTGCAGATAAATGAGAGCTGCGCAAGGGTTTTCAGGGGATTTGGGGAATGAGAAAGGGGCTCATTCCTTGACTTTCATTCTTGTACAGCAAATTGTTGGTTTTGGCTTCAGGTATGGACTTCTGCCGTCTACACGAGGGCATCCTGGAGATCTTGAGTGGTGAATGTCAGTATTTTATATGCAGAGTATAAAATTATTAGTTAAGTACTTTCCTTTTTCCTGCAGTCATAGGATAATACTGTTTGTGTAATTGAAATAATGGAAAAGAGTAGCATTAGGCAACCTTCCACTTTGATGTATTTTGTCTGCCGTGTTAACAGAGGCAGTGGACACAATCCATCCAAGTGCCTAACTAATTTTTTTTTGCATCTTACTGTTCTGCGCAATTCCAGGGTGCCTTAGTCCATATTCACTAGAATGCACCTTTCAGGATGAACATAACCTCTATGAAGAGTACAGGGCTGGCTATTCAGTGTGATTTTTGAGCAACTTCTGGCATATTTTGATTGTGCTGTAAAAACATAATATCCACGAAGACATGTTTTTCCAGCTCTTTTTCATGCTTTGTAAAAATATATGTATATAAATTATAATAACACTTAGATTCTTTGACAAAGCAATGTTCTTTCTTTTTTCTTCTTCCTAAGGCAAGATCTTCAGTAAAAGTGTATTTGTATGTAAAGGAAACTAGTAATTTTCTAATAAATCTCAACAATTTGAAATAGTATGGCATAGCCATATTTTTTTTTCCCCATCTGTCTTGCTAATAACGAATAGGCAGATGTTTTGGGAAGTATGTGTCTGTTCCATTCAGTTGCTACTTTTCTTCACTCTCTGAATACGCATTTTGGCTGAAGTACTGCTCTTTACCTATCACTTAAAATTTTAAAATTCCATCTTTATTTCAAATTTAGTTTCTAAAAATGCAGCTTACATTTTCAATACCTTGTCCAAGTGATATACATTTAAAATACCTGTTACTGAAAATGACACTTGACAACCTTGTCAAGGTTGGACTTTTATTAGAATTGACACCTGCTGGTGGGGAATATCCTCCAAATTGGAGGAGTACTCAGTCTGAAAATTTGCCAACAAAATCTAGTCTTTATTTCTGAGTTAGACAGGAATAAATAAAATTTAATTGACTTTATTTCAAACATCAACTTATTTTCTATTTTTTATAGAAACAATGAAGAAGAATTGAAACAAAAGGAAAAGATGAAGCTTACAAAATAAGGAAAGGCAAAATGCATTATGAAAATTATTTGTTTTTCTAAGGAATTCAGAAAATGTGAAATATAGCAATGGTGAATCACTTCATATTGAAGTATTACCAAAATATTGACAATCTAAGATTTCACTTTTTATATTCATGGATGTTCCTGAGCTCTTGAATGGGTGGGTGGTTGTTTTTTTAAACTCTGGCATCCTTTTCATCTAATGTTAGTATGGTTTCCCAAGATTGTATCATTGCATCTCTTCAGTCATCTAAGAAAATGATGACATAAAGTCTTCATTAAAAAAAAAAACAAAACAAACCAAAGAATTCCACTACGTGTGTTACAGGAGGAGAGGATAAATTTCCTAAAGGAGGCTGCTGCTGTATCAGCTCGCTTCAGGTGGTTTCTGCTTTTAGATGTTCAGTATTGTTTAATTCTTAAAAGAAGGCATTTACTTTCCCTGTGCTTATTCCATAGGAAATGCCTACAGTACATAAGAATATCTGTTTTCAGTCTCTCATCCAATTAAAGTAAGAAAGTTTTTCTGAAAGTTCAGAGCCAGTGTCTGCAGTCACTACAGCGTAAGCCCAATGGATGAGCTAACAAACCTTTTGAAGGAAATAATGATCCCACTTTATCAGCAATGTGTATATAGACAGAACTGCGCTCATGAAATCAAACTGAATTAGTCCTTAATTAAGGATAATGCTGTACAGTTTTAAATGGTGCTAGCAAATAAGTGCTACGGGACAATTAAGGGACAACTTATGTCTCCTAGTCTTTCCTCTGACTGGTTTATTTTGGAAAGAGATGATTTGAGGTAATAAAATACAAAAAAATCCCTGCATTTTTTTTTCAAAAAAGGAAGATTCTGGCTAGTGGATTAATTAAGTTTAGGGAACTTGTCCAAATATACATTTTGGTGATATGTCCAATCCATCCAGTAATTTGTAATTTCAAAGCACCTAGAAGTAAAGCAAAGTAATTTCAAAGCATGCAATTATTTTTTTTTTTACTGCTTAAGTTGCTTTTTAATATGACTAATGTAATGCTCTATTAAGCAGAAAGTTCATGCAACAGTTGTTGAGGGCTTCATATAAAATTCAATCTTTCCTAATATTTTTAATCTTGTGTACAAGTTTACAAAAATCTCCTCTGATGTAATATAAACATGCATAGGTTTATTATCAATTGTAATCAAGTTTCTTTTTTTAATATACTTTTGGTGCTGTTTATTGCACCTGTTCGTGGCTGGTACTTTCAGTTGCACAGCGATCTCTGTATTAATTATTATTTTTTTCATCATCATTCTTCCACAGATTTATGAACTTGTGTAGCATTTCTTTTTTGGTGAAACCTTTTTTTTTTTTTTTAAATGCACCTTTCATTTCTTGATTCAGTTTTAGCTAGATGAAGAGAAAAATTTGCAGAGCTTAGCAAAGTAGAAGATGCAAACTGGAAAAAGAAATTAGCAGATTCTGGAAAATTTCTGGTCATGAAATTGGACGTTTGACATTTTTCAGGTGAGCATCAGGAGTGAGGAAAGGACCCACAGAATTTTCTCATAAATACTGAGAAAATAAGTGACATCCATTGGAATTTAAGCCCCAGCTGTTTATCTCAGCCTCTTGACAGGACTATGGCTTACTGGGACTTTGAACTTGAATTGCTGAAACTCCGATTTTCCAAGAATTTTGTGAGAGAGAGTGCATTTATAGATAAATTAAAAAAAAAAAAACAAACAAACATTGGAAATATGTCTGAATAGTTTTCTGAAATACCATCTCTCAAGTTTATTGAATTGAAATTTTTAGTGATTGCTGATTGAGTCTTGAATGGCATTGGAGTATGTATTTCTCCTCGTTTGAGGTAAAACAGAACCAATTTTCTTGTCAGTAATTTTACTTTTCACTTAAGTGTCTTTTAACTACTGAAATTAACAGCATATTGTGCTGAAATTGTTCACTATTGTATCACTCTTAGAGTGATAAGACCTATGTTTATAGTTAATACCAAGGAATGGTATGCAGAGAGGCTCTTGCTTATACTTACTGCTATAACAGCCAAGGCCACCTAACTTTGTTATTTGCCCTGTTGGAGGGTTGGACGCAGAAAAGCATAGAGGGGTCCCACCTGCAGGGAGGAGCAGACAGGACAGGTGACCCAAAACTGACCAACAGGGTATTCCATCCCATCTGCCTCGTGCTCAGCATAAAAGCTGAGGGATCAAAGGGTCAGCCTCTTTCTTCAATGGCTGGGCTCCAAGGAGGACTCTGTCTGTCTGCCTTTGAATTGATCTGTGCGTTCTTGAATCCAGATCCAGAATCCAGTTCCCATCCATCACTGAGTCCAGTCTGGGACTTCCCCAGTGTCTGTCGGTGATGTGATTGTCATCCTGGGAGCTTGCTATGGTTTTGTGTATATTTCATTATTTTATTTTTATTATTAATATTTTCATTAAAGTAGTTTAGTTCATTCTAAACTCATCTCTCTCTCTCCCCTCTCCCTTTCCTTGGAGAGAGAGGTGGGGGACAGAATCTGTCATTCGTTTTAGTGGCCAGCCCAGCCCAAACCATGACGGTATTTAAAACACGTATGAAGGCAGCCCAGGAAATGTATTTAACGCATTTCTTGTAGCCAGGGTGAGGTTAGAGAGTCCTGGAACATGCCAACATTGCTGATGTGATAACTCTATAGAGAAATCAGCAACATGCTTTATATGTAGGAATTAAAGTTGAAAGAATGAGTTACACTTGAGAGAGTATGGCTTAAAAAAAAGTCATTGTAGTGACTTAAGGATGTTAATAGAAAAACATTGTGACATCAAAGTGAAATAGTTTGTATTAAATTCAGCTTACAAGGAGCCACCGTGAATCTAGACAACAGTACATTACAGTGGTGTACTTCATGTACTCCCATGAAGAATCTATATAACCACTTTGTCTACATATCTGTCTGAATGACAGTTTTGGTAGTGTGTTAAAGATAGTAGTGTTATAGCTAATAGCATGAAAAAAACTACCTCAAGTTCACTTGACTATGTTGTTAAATATAGAAATAACAGTCCTCTTTTTATCATAAGTGCAATTCTAAAGGGAATTTTGATATTGAAACTTAAATATCTTCCTTGCTCTTCTCTCCAGTATAAATGATAAGAATTGTAAGGAAAAAGATAACTATGAAATAGTGCATAGTGATTTTTTTTTAAGTAGTTTTACTGGATTAAATCTACTAGTAGAAAATTAACACAGGAGACACTATTTAGTTCTGGAATTACTGGAAGGTGTAGATTGCATAGGATTTTGGTATAAAGGACAATCAATCACTAATTCTGATCTTACATATATCAACATTTAACTTTACCTACTTACCTCTGCATTAAACTCAGTACTTGTTTTGTGGTTGCGTAGAAGACAACCTCTGGGAGAAAAATCTGTCTGCACATTTCAATTACGTTACTGTCAAACATTCTTTAACTTACTTTTAAATGCCAGCCATTGGTCTTGCTATTCCTCTCACCTTTAACGATACTTATGCAAAGTAGTCAAGATCTTTAAACTTCTTTTGATTAACAGATTTAAGATTAAACACCCACAAGTGTCTCATGTTTTTCTCATTCGTGAGTTCCTGAAGGAATGTAATTTTTATAGCTTTTTCTGTTTTTTTTTTTCCTGCTTTTTAATTTTTTAACACGTAACACCATAAATTAACTGAGTGTTTTAGGCTTTACAGGTGCTGTGCAGAGATACTTGTAGTTATCTGAGTCACTCGTTATATCAAAGATTTCTTTTAAGTGTGTTGCATTGGATGTTAATGTTGAGTTGTATAACCATCATAACTTGAGTCTTCCTAAAGTGGCTTGAGTGTGCAACATATGTTCTTTGATACATAACTTTATATATCATCAAAACTTATTAAAAATCACACTATTCAATTATAATTCCCCGATTAAGTTTTTTATTTATTAATCAATTAATTATGGTTTGTTTCTTCCAAGATGTTTTGGTAGCTTTTATTTTTAACATAAATATAAGGTATATGTGAACTTGCCAATTTTCAGTCCATTGATCTAATTGTCCCTTAATCCACTCCCCCTTTTCCTTTGGTTTCTCTTCATGACTGTTTTATAGTTAATTTCAAACAAATACAGAATATGTCTAAAATTTAACTTGCTAAGCTAAATTAATGTGTAAAGTGCCTTTCCATGACTCCTATGCCTGATGGACTGGTTGGGTGGCACTTAACTGTCATGGACACCCTGGTGTATATACTCATGTCCAGCTGCTTGCCCAGCCCTAAGTAAGGAGTGGGACCCAAGGAGAACTGGGAGATAGCAGGAAGGGAGAGCAATGTAAAGGGGGAATGTGAAAAAATTGGCTGTTTACAAGTATATCGGATGGAGATCTGTGTAAATCCAAGTAACATCATCTTCTCTGTTGAGGAAACGGCTTGTTTCACAGTGCACTGCAGAGTTTTAAGTATGCCAGCATATATAGTGTAAGTAGATCCCATTATACGCTTAACCTTTATCAAACGAACTTGTGAATTTATCTAAGATTTTTTTTTTTCTGAGAAGTCCATTTTCCTTTAACTTTGGTGACTGACATCTTTTGTTTTCCAATGTATTAATACCAGATTATGATGATAATTTTAGTTACATATAATATTCTGCTAGTCAGTTTGTAGTTGTCTGGGGTATCCCACTTGCATATCTAAGACTGACATTGTGCTTTTTTTAGTCATTTGGAATTTTCTTGCTATTCCATGCTTTGTTAATAATTAGTATCAGTGGCCTGAGATGTGGTGAGTTTTGCTATAGTGCTATCTGATGTCTATTGTCAAAATTTTAAAAGCCTGTCTTCATTATGGTTTGATTTATCAGATTTTTGTAATTCGTATAATCTGACTTTGCTAATTTCTGGGGGTTTTCCTATTAGATTTTTATATATATATATTCATAAGCTAGTTGGACAAGACAGCCTTTAATCTTACTTTCTTCCTTATGTTGGTCTTTTTCACTCTTTTGGTCTCTTGACCTGTCGCCTCTGCCCGCATTAGGTTGATGATCTACCATCTATTCACATTTTGACATTGGTGCTTCTTCCAGCATCCTTCTCCTCTCCCATTCAACTGTATTTCTCTCTGTTAGACTTCAGCTTTATGAACAATCCATCAAATGGAGTGCAAAGTTAGAGAACAGGAGCTCTAAATGCCCTGAATTTCACTGTAAGTTAACTTGCTTATGTATTTCTAGAGGGTATATTCTCTAGTATGAAGCTTGCTCTTTCCTATGCATAGTTTCCTCCTGAGTGTTTAAGCAAAGCAACAAGGTCTACTCTGTTTTGGCTGTCCTTATCCTTTCAAGATCGGTATGTCTCAGTATAAGGACAAAGAGCTGGCAGAGATTGAGTTTAGAGAGGTGTTTCAGGAAAAAAAACCCTCATATTTGCATTGTTTAAATCAAACCAAGAATAAAGCAGTTTGTTTATTAATGATACTTAACTAACTGATGATTGGTATACTGCCTGTTCAGGATCAGTATCAGCAATACAACAGATAAACCACAATAGTGGACACGTACCAAAAAGTTGAGACCCACAAATTTCTGAACCGCCCTTACTTACACACGACATATTTACATCTCTGGCTGGGAAGTGTAGGTGCTCCAGCTCTGCACGTACCCCTGCCGCTCCCCACAGTGTGCTGGGGCTTGTCCCAGTACAAAAGTCCCCCTGAGGTCCTGCAGTGACACCAAGGTGTGGTTTCCCCCATGTGGCACCGCCAGCCAGCCAGCCACAGGTGGCCCGTGGTGGCCTGCAGTAACCTGTTGATTCCAGTAGCAGGACTAGACTTCAGCAGTACTCTTGTTAAATCCTGAGTATGTACAGAAGTGATTTGTTGAGTTGCCTTGACCAAGTTTTGAGTCACTGGCAGGTCACCTGTTTGGCTTAATTTTTCTGCGAAGTTGGACATACTTAATGCATTATTTTCCCATTCAATGCAATTACACTCGAGTTGTTGTGTTTTTTAGGATTGTGACAGCTCTGCATTTTAGCCATTATGTATCCGCGTAAGAGCTGAATTAATTAGTGCGATTTGAAGAATTTGCCCACTTTTAAGTACGGAAAGTTTTCTACATGACTGTGAAACCTGACCTTACTAAGGTTAGTGTTATACAAAATTTATAATGCTCACTTTGTTTTTAAATTAATACCCTAATATGATTTAAAATGCATTTGTCAACACATACTCAATCTGACCGGCAGTCTGACCCACCCCAGTAAGCTACTGTTATGTTATAATTAAGCTACTGAAATAAATCCATGAGGCTGCTATGCAAAACTCATATCCAGGCAGCATGTATGCTGCATCTTCATATTCTTTTTGCCTCTTCTGAGCTGTGGTTCAGTACCTGATGAAGACCTATAAAGTTTTGTCACAGGAATGAAGCATTGGTACAGGGATATCAATTACACTGATGTGCTTTACACTGTGTGGAAGTGGGTATACAGGGACTGGAGCATGTAGGTGACCTGAGGTGTCTTTCCTCTCCTCATTCTAAACCTGTGTGTTTCAGTTTGTGAATTTATGTGCAGAGCCTATCCTGTCTTCCCTGCTTTGCCAGAAAAAGTTGCAGTGTGTGAACAATTAAATTTTTAGCTTGGTGCTACTAGGTAACTTATTGGCTACCTAAATGCAGTCAAAAAGTAGTTCTGGAGGTGTTGGCAGAGAGTGGGGCTAATGTGGAAATTACATGTTGGAGTGTAATTCAAATTCTCTGCACGTTGCTCAAAGTGGAAACCAAAATGAAAGGTATACTGAAATGTTAGAAACTACTCTTCATTTTAATTGCATTTTCTATGTTTCTATCCACGCTATCTATTCCTTGTTTCATGTAGAAGGTACAGCATCTTGGCTAAGTCTCCCCTGGCCCTTCAACCACTGTTGTGTCATTGTGAAATCTGTATTATTAATAGTGGGTGATTCTGAAGGCACAGAGGAGGTATTGAAAGGCGGATCACTCTTTAGCCTAGGTAGGCAGCAGTCACTGATGCAAGGCAATTTTAATCATGCTTACATGATGATGATGATTATTGGGTTTTTTTAGTATTGCAGTGTTGGAACATGGAGGAAAAATTAAATAAACTGATGTCTCATTTTTATTGTGTACAAGAATGACTCACAACTTCTTTCTTTTTTCCCCAGTAAATAAACTGGACATCCCACCGTATTTTGACATAGGATACTGATGTTTTAAGAACTGAGTAGTGTGTAGTGCCTTTCAGTAATAAAACAGTTTCTTGGTAATTAATTTTTAGAATAATTTTAAATACTTAAATTATTGGTTGCTGACCGGGAGCATTTTAGAAAAAATAGGCTTGCTGAAATTTTTGCTGTGTGTAGAGGCTTTCAGCTATAGCAAATGGCGAGAAAAAGAAGTGTTCACAGTATGTATAATGATACATTTCTTATAGGTTAGAGAAATTAATATTAAATAACGAAAAAAAATTTATTACACAAACAAGAGGTAGTTCTTATAGAGTAATATTCATAATCAGTTCCTTAGTGCTATGAGTTTCTGTCATAGACACTACTGCAATTTAACTAGCGAAGCAGATCCAGACAGACTAGGTGATTAATGAAAGCGGCAGAGAGCTGTTAGCTTAATTTTCATGAATTTTGGCAGTGTGCTTGCAGATGCAAGTATCACGTGTTTCTCAGTTGCTGTTGGCCATCCTACCAGCTAGGAATGAGGTGTCCTGCATAATAATGTGTCTGAGAAGTGATTAAGCTAAGCAACCTGTGTACCCGTTTCATCAAATGCTGTTCCTCATGTCTCTTTTTGGAACGCAGTGCTAGCCTAGAACAGAAAATGTGAAACTTAACACAAAGGTAAAGGGCCAAATCCTACTTATGCCCTTCTGTGACCTTTTTAATGTCTGAGAACAGTCTGCAGAGCACAGAATATTTTTCAGTATTCTGAACCTGTATTCTTTCCTGTCTCAGATGTAAGAAGGGTTTTGGCACTAGTGAAATTCACATTCAAAATCATGTAGTCGAGAAGAACACAATTCGTGTCTATATACGTTGCTTATTACAATCTTATTTTTTCCACTCACACAAACATCTTTAAAAGAATCAGCTTAAACTTACTGATTCCAAGTAGATATGATCTATGCTTCCCCATGGCTGTGTTGCGAGGGTGGATTTGCCAACTTAAGGAGGGTTACTTTTTCTTAATGTGGAGACCCCATTGCTGTGTCATCAGTATCTTCCAAAAAGAATTCTGTCAGTTCCTTGTCTGTGAAGAAGTGAGGCTCTGTTAGTGTTTCAATAGGGATGATGTTCTCTTTTCTGTCTTTTTGCCTTTTTTTTTTTCCTTGCCAAACTACTTCCCATCTCAAGATGTATGAAAACAAGGCTATATAAAGTTATCAAACACGCACACAAAAAGATATTGCTTTCCCTGGAAGAAACAAACAACACCTTTAAGTAAATATCCATCTTGAGGCAGTATGAGTACTGCAGAGAGAATGATGCCAGAAGCTCAGCATTACAGTGGAGAAAATAAAAAAAAAGGAATATGTCTGCTTATATTATTTGGCATTCCTCTTTTGGAATTCACTGCCAATTATATGAATAACACAAACTATAATAGGAAGACTTATTTCTGAATTCATGCATGCCAAATTTAAATATTCAGAAGAATGCTCATACTTTTATTTCTGCCTACATAATAATTTGGGATGCTTTTCAGGTATAAACAAGACACCATTCCCAAAAATAATGTCCAGGTTAAAAAAACATGCACTTTTTGTACTTCTGAAATATGAATTATTTCTAATATAACATGAAGAGGACTGAGTCAGAAATATTGGCATGTTGAAAGGCAAATAACTGTATCCTTTCTTAAACAACTTTGCTTTTACAGACTGTGGAAAGAAGTCTGCCAAAGAAGGAAACCCATCCTATGCAATAAGGACAGTGACATTTTGTGATAATTTAAAAAAACAAAACTAAACAAAACAGAGGCAACTTACATTGGAGTAGGTGTGGGTAACTATGCCGACACCTTCTTTTAAATGAAAGAAAGGCTCTGGTAGAGAGCTGTTAGGAAAAGCAGGAGAGGGTATATTATTGGAGATTGTCAAGGTGGAAACTTGCTGCTTTTCTAAGTATAAACTGAAGAAAATTTCATTTAAGAGGTAATTGGTGTTTGGGGAATGCTCATTTTTATTTAGGACAGCCTATGGATCTGACTCCATCCCTTTTACATCTGTAGATACCGTTGCTTTGGGAAGTTGTATAAGAGAATTTAGTATCAAAATTGGAATTATATGATGTTTTAATTCATAGCTAGTTTTTGAGAAACTCTATGGACACCTGCACTTTAACTGTAGGTGAGCCTTTACAGCTAAAAATGTAAGCTACTTTTATGGTAGCCAGTGGCGTATGGAACTCACTGAAGATCTGTGGTCTACTTACTAATTCTTATTGTTTTAAAAATTGGGTTTTTGTATGTGTTAGGAGTGTACGTGTTTGAGGCTGGTGATGGCATGGATGTCACAGCTGGGACAGTACTGAGTCTTCAAGTTTCATTTGCATTTCACTGCCTCCAGCTAAAGTGCTTCAGTGATATTTTTCTGAATGATGAGAGGGTTGTCACTGAATACATATGCTTGGAGAAAATGCACTGCTGCTAGAACTATGATAGTTGTATTCGTGTAACTGGAGTTATGACAGGGTGACAGGGTTCGCAGCTCATCTTCTACCCTGGGAAGATTCCCTTACACAGTAAGTGTGACTTAAACATTTCTGAAGACAGTGAAAACCATTTGTTGTCCCCTTTACCTATCTTCACAATTAGGAAAGTTCAGCTGTAACAAACCCAAGTTAAATGGATGTTATGTGAAGAGGACACAAAGTGGTTGAGCTAAGGAGGCCTGTGATTTATAAACACCATTGCTTTCTTCTTCCCTTTTCTATTCTTTGCTGTTTCTGCCATTTTGTACCCTGTAAAACAAAGACCACTTTTTTTGAAGCATAGCCAGCAGGTCGAGGGAGGTGATTCTGTCCCTCTACTCCACTCTTATGAGACCCCACCTGGAGTACTGCATCCAGCTCTGGGCCTCCCAACGTAAGAAGGACATGGACCTGTTGGAGCGGGTCCAGAGGGCCACGAAGATGATCTGAGGGCTGGAGCACTTCTCTGAAGAGGACAGGCTGAGACAGTTGGAGTTGTTCAGCCTGGAGAAGAGAAGGCTCCAGGGAGACCTTATTGCTGCATTCCAGTACCTAAAGGGGATTTACAGGAAAGATGGGGAGGGACTTTTTACAAGGGCATGTAGTGATAGGACGAGGGGGAATGTTTTAACCTGGAAAAGGGTAGATTTAGATTAGATATTAGGAAGAAATTCTTTACTGTGAGGGTGTTGAGACATTGGAACACGTTGCCTGGAGAAGTTGTGGATGTCCCCTGCCTGGAGGTGTTCAAGGCCAGGCTGGATGGGGCTTTGAGCAACCTGGTCTAGTGGGAGGTGTCCCTGCCCATGTCAGGGAGGTTGGAACTAGATGATCTTTAAGGTTCCTTCCAACTCAGACTTCTTGCTTGGTAATGAGACCAGGCTTTGCCTATCACCAGATCATAATGCCAACTTCTGTTTTCCTCACAACTGTATATTTTCAGATGATATTTTCTAAAGTTTTATTTTTGAATGGGAAGTGTTTACCCAAAATTCCTATTACAGCTTTTCTCATTTGGGTTACTGGTTTGGGATCTATCTTTAGCTGAATGAGAGGCACATTTAGAGGACAGTTGATCTCTGAGTCCTTTGAGGATCACAATCTTTGTTCACTGAAATCTCAGGGAGGTTAGTATAGATATGTTCTAATCTCAGGGGTTTCAGCAAAGTACCTAGAATTTGATGTGATGAATTTGGGCTATGTTATGTTAGTACCTTCTGTACAGACAGAACAAGGGCGTTTGGTCCATAATTAAAATTCCAGTTACTGCGTACAATGTACAATCAGTAAATTTACTTAGCAGGATGATTAGTAATCCCTTTTCTACCTCCATATCATTAAAAGATTTTTTCATACTGCTTTTGAGGGCAAAAGGCACTGAAGTTTTTCACAAACCATTAAATGTTCCAGTCCTAAGATGCTGAACATGTATAATGGAAAATGAAAAATTAATTTTGTAACTGCAATTAAATAGTCTTATTTAACTAAGAACTGCATTTTAGAAGATGCATACTTAGGAAAATGTTCCTGGATCTTTTTAATAATTTGTAACTTTTATCACAGTTTCCACCTTTAATCAAATACTCATTTATGCTGAAAGCCCTTTAAAAAAAAAAAGTAAATAAATGTCTGTCAGATGGGAAATAGTTCATCAAGTAGATGCCACTGACAATTTGAATGCCATTTTGGTGCCTCTTGGTAGCCTGGGAACCTGCAATTTTGTCTGTCAGCTGTTTTAAAGCTGCTGCCTAACAGTAAATCAGTTGTTCCAAATTCTCTCTCAAGCCAGAGTTTCCAAAACCTGATTTTTAATGGGTGAAAGAATACCCTTATGCCACAGGGCTTGTTTCCGTATGTTCTGTGCTCATTATATAGACATCTGTTGAAAATCTCAGAATGGATGTACCAGTTTTTGCTAGTGTGTCAGAGCAGCTGGTCAGTCTGAGTCTCCTTCCTGTTCCTTGCAGGTTTATTTCAGAATTTTACCCTAAGTTAACTTGAACGGGTTTCTATTACCTCCCAAAAGTCCTCTTTTATTCACTTAATTGAAATTTACTTAATATGAAAAATCCATTTTTAGCCTGGAGTATTCTCTTCCTGCCAATGAAGTAGGGGAATGGTCAGTAGGACTTAGGCTGCTTGGAACAAACTAAGACTCTATCAGGATCTTCCAGGATTTGACTGTTGGGTCCAATCTACTCTCAGTTGAATAATATCTTATTCTTGGCAGCAGGAGGCCTGCATAGATGAACAAGGAGCTTCTCACTGAACTCGAATACAAAAAGGAAGCATACAAGAAGTGGAAGTAGGGACAGCAGGAATGTAGAGGCACTGTATGATGTAGGACATGGAAAAGGCCAAGGTACTCAATGCCTTCTTCACCTTGAATGGTCTTTAATGCTTTTGCAATCCCAGGTGCCCAATACCAGTGGGAAAATCTGGAGCAAGGAGGACTTTCCCTCCGTGGGGGATGATCAGGTTATGGAACACTTAAATAAATGGGACATACACAAGTGCATGGGACCTCATGGGACAGATTCACAAGTGCTGAGGGAACTGGTCAATGTTATTGCAAGGCCTCTATAATTTTTGAAAGGTCGTGGCAAATGGGCTTGCAGCCTGGAGGAAAGCCTGTCTTCAAGAAGGGCAAGAAACTTGGATCCTTGGCAAGATCCTTGGAAGGGTGATAGAGCAAATTTGCCTGGAATCCATTTAGAAACATATATTGGACAAGAAGGTGATTTGGAGTACTCAGCATTGATTTATGAAGGGAAAATTCCACCTGACCAACCTCATAGCCTTCCATGATGAGGTAATTGGCTTGGCGGATGCAGAGTTAGGAGTGGATGTTGTTTATCTTGACTATAGCAAGGGTTTTTACACTGTCTCTTATCATATCCTCAAAGACAAATTGATGAAGTATGGACTAGATGTATTGAGAGATGGATTGAAAACTGGCTGAATGGCCAGACTCAAAGAGTTGTAATTAGTGACATGAAGTCCAGCATGAGGCTGGTCACTAGTACTGAGGGAATCAATGATGGGTCCAGTACTGTTTACCATCTTCATTAATGACCTGGATGATGGGACAGACAAAACCCTCAGCAAGTTTGCAGGTGATACAAAACTGGGAGGAGTGGCTGATAACACTGGACGGCTGTGCTGCCTTTCAGACGGAGCTGCACTGGCTGGAGAAATGGCCTGATGTGAAGTTCAAGAAAGGGAAATGCAGAGTCCTGCACACAGGGAGGCACCAATGGAGGCTGGAGGCTTACCGGCTGTGAACCAACTTTGCAGAAAAGTACCTGGGGGTCCTGGTGATCACCAAGTTGAACATGAGCCAGCAATGCAGCCTTGTGGCTAAGAAGGCCAACAACCTTCTGAGCTCCATTAGGCGGAACATGGCCAGCAGGTCAAGGGAGGTGATGCTTCCCCTTCCGCTCAGCACTGCACAGAGGCAGCATCTGAAGTGCTGTGTCCATTTCTGGGCTCCCCGTTACAAGAGAGATACAGATATGCTGGAGTAAGTCCAGCAAAGGGCCACAAAGATTAAGGAACTGGAGGCATCTGACATATGAGGAGTGGCGGAAGGAGCCGTGACTTTTCATCCTGAAGAAGAGAAGGCTCAGGGGAGTCTTACCAACATGTATAAATAGCTGACTGGCTGGGAGCAATGACGAATGAGCCAGACTCTTCTCAGTAGTGCCCACTGAAAGAGGCAACAGGCATAAACTGGAATACAGGAAATTCTGTTGAAAGAGAAAAAAAATACTTATTATTTATTTTACAGTGAAGGTGGCCAAACACTCGAACAAGTCACAGATAGGTGGTGGAGTCTCTATCCTTGGAAATACTCAAAACCTGACTGCACGTGATCCTGAGCAACATGCTGTAGTTGACCATGATTTGAGCAGAGGGTTGAACTAGATGATCCTCAGAAGCCCTTTCCAACCATAACCCTTCTGTGTTTCTGCTCTAATGTTTTCCAGGAAGGTGTGGGGGGGGTTAAGTTTACAGTCTGAAACGAACCAAAACAATCCCACTTGTGAGAGCAGAAAAATGAACGTGATTAGCATTTCCATGCTTCTAATAGATTTCAGAAAAAAAAAAAATCCACATTGCATTTTTTATTAATTGATCAGTCTCAAAAAAAGTAGCACTATCAGGAAAACAAGTAATTAAGTGGGATACTAACATGGGCTTTCTACATATCTTAAAGTAGATTACTTGGTATGCTTAGCACTTTGTTGTAGTTTGTTTTTTTTTCCATGTTTCTCTTTCATAACTTTGCTTGGAACATCTTCATAGAAATCTATTCTATATCTCAACTTTTTAAAAGGTTCCTGTACTGTCTGGTGTAGTTTTCATTTTTATGTTCATATTTGCATTTTTTTACACAATTACTGAAGCTACTTTTTTGTGTGATTGTTTCTTCGTTCTTTTTTAGCAAATATTTTGATCATTCTAACCTGAAGTATTTAATATTTAATTAGGCCCTTGGTATTCTGAGATCATCTTGAACATAGTCAAATTTAAAATGATAAAACTTATATTTTTTTAAATACAATTTTCATTTCTAAATGTTGAAGTCACTTATGTTTATAATTGGATAATGTACTCTTTACTTGTTCAGGAACTTGAAGGAACTGTTAATGAGGTATGAAAACCAGCATAGTTTGTGGAGTCTTGATATCAGTTCACAAAATGGTTCAGATGGATTTAATCTAAAAAACTTTTCACAATTCTGAAAGATGTTCTTCTGCATGATTTTTTTATAGTTATGGTAATAATGATGCTATGAATCAACTTGAAAAGCTGTCAACATTTGTGACAAAGTTTAAACTAATTATTTTTACAATGAAAGCCTGACTTGACTGAGAATTTTCAATTGACTTCAGCTTCATTTGGACTAAAATTAAATCCCTGGGATTTTTTTTTGAGCATTTGTGTTAGAATGCTGTTTCTCTTTTATAAGAGGAAAATAATATCTTAGTTTCAGGTACAAGGAAAGGAGAGAGATTATTTAAGATTACTCCCAGGATTTTTAATGGCCCATTAACATCAGTGTGAATTGTCTGAGTACAGAAATGTGTATCCCCGTAGCACAAAAATCAAAGGAGGGTAACAAAGGCTAAAGTAAGCTTTTGACATTTATAAAATGAAGAAAACCTAAGCAGAAACAGAGGAGGTGCCCTGTACTGCCCCTTCTAATCAAAAAATCCTTATATGCAAACCAGAAAATCTTTCTGTGTGATGCCTTATGTGCAAAGGCATTGCAAAAAAAAAAAAAAAAAANTCAGTTGTAGGAATAGTTAGGTCTGAGACCAGCAAATCAAAATGGAAACAGATGTTTACAGAAAGGCTGAAACAGTAATATTCTCACTGTTTCACCTCTTAACATTTGTATAGAAAAGTATATTGTTTTTCTACTAGGTGTAATAAAAAGTATGATAGTATCTAAAAGAGGTATAAACCACACATAAATAGTATAGTTGTGGCAAGGGTAAATGGAGTTAAATAATTGATATAACAGTGATCTTTATGGTAGCTAAACCTTCTGTGTGCTGGCATGTGTCAAGAGGGAAGTAGTAGAAAGAAATGGCAGTTTACATTAATGGTCCTTACTATAATGTCGATACGGATTTCTTTGCCATTGCAGAATTCACATTAGGGTGATGAAACCATAGAATTTAATTTTGCCACTTTAAATTTAGAAAGAAGCTATAAATATTTACACCCACTTTATTCAGAAATTAAGCAGTTAGATATGGCTTTGCTTAGTTGATTTTGGCAGAACAACGGAGTTTAATAGAATAAAAAAAGACAATTTTATGCAAAAACTTGAAAAAGAATGAATGTGGTGGAGCTGTATCAGTGTAAAGGGGAAGGGTAACAAGAGCGGGATGAATCAAAACCTGATATTCCGTTACAAAAAAACATGATGCCTTTATATTGACCATACTTGGCTATTCTAGATTAAGAAAATGGGTGGGTCTTTTCTAATTACAGTCCTGGTTCTTCATTTATCTTTTGATACATCAACAGGAACACTTATAAATCAGCTGAAGTCCTGCCAGCGTAAGCTGCATGGTACCAGTAATAGAAATGATCACATTAATTTTCTGAGAATCTCTTAGCTGTTTCTTAAATACTGTCCAAAGAGAATGTTCATGTGGTCTTTTTCATCTATTGCTAAGTGGCTTAGTTTGAAGTGTGAAATTTAGGCTTTCTTGTTTAACTGGTATGAACCTGCTGTAACCATAGGTACACCTTTATATTCTTACGCTATTTAATTCTGTGCTACTGCCCAGTTGCCTGAAAAATGAGGTGTAGTAATATATACACAATTTACTTAAAGATATTATCTAAATCAAAATAAAACTAGGCAATTTTTCTAGTAGTTTGTGCCTTGGCTGTTTTCTGGGATAGAGTTTGTATTCTAACATATTCAACTATGTGGCACTATTATTTAGCATTGATTAGAATTTTTAAGCAGGCAATTTTTATTCAGTGTGTCATTCTGAAAGTTCATTTTCCAAACATGCTCTACAGGAGTCAAATATTTGTGTCTGATGTTTTGAGAGGTGCATGAGGATGACAATAATCAATCATACCTAATTAGCTCCTGACACACTATGCTTGCAGTAATTAAACAAGACATTACTGCTTACTTTCTAATGATTAAGATCACACAGATTGGGAACCAGCTGTTAATCACTTTTCTTGCAAGGCTAATGTCATTAACAGAAAATCCCAATGATCTAACCCTAAGGCTATTTCTAAAAGAGCTTTTGGTGGACAGGCTGTGATGTAAGCAACAAAATAGATTTTTAAATTTTGCATTTTGAGAGCATCTTTTCAAACTTCAGTTAACCTTGAGTTAATTTTCTTGTAGATTTCTGTATGCCACGTAAATATTTAGGAAAAACTCTGTTCTGAATTGCTAGAAAGTGATATTGTCACACTGCAGTTACATTCTTCTAAAAACTTGTAATGCTGATATACCTTTTACAATTGTATGTAGTGAAATGTCAATCCATAATATTGTCATTAATAAATGCAGACATTTAAAAAGAAGAACAAACTTTATGAAAGCAGTAATTTCCAAGGTGCCTATTCCAGATATAATCTGTGCTTTTGGGAAAAATACACTCAAATGTTTCTTAAATATCTGTTCTTGACCATCTTTATTTCTGATGCTGATACTTATCATATATTGCATTGAAAACTTAGAATATATTGTAATTCAATATCTTCAGTCTTAATTGACATACCCTGGAGTCACTGATATCCATTAGACATATTCCACTGGCTTTGTAGTGAATGTGAATCACTTGTTTAAAATGGGTTGTCAGGAATTTTTGATCTTCTTGACTAATTGAGAACAGCGATTGTGGAGACTAAGAAACTATGAAATGGGGTTACAGCTCTAATAAAAATGCGCACTCTAATGTCAGTCTTGAAATGCTCAAGAGAATTTTAAAAATAGTAAGAAAAGGATAAGTACTTTTACTAGCTGTTTACTCATTGAGGCTACAAAGCAGCTGGGTTTTTTTGCTTAATTCTTTGTGAGTTTGGCTTGCGTGTTTGCTTGTTTTAAACAGGAGCTGAAAGAAAATGCATATGTTCCAAGTACATCGTAAAAGTCAGGCAGCTATTAAGTCAGTTTGGCTGTATATTATTCTAGATTAAAAGGTGTTTTTTTTTGTTGATTTTGTAATATTGAAAATAATCTACTGTTAAAAATTAACATTGGCAGTTGCTTTCCAACTGGAATGAAAATCAGACTTAACTTGGGTTTTGCTTTAATTTGAAATATTTCCCTTCAAACACAGATGAAAGCTGAAGGGCTGGACCGCTGGGGCAGCCACAAGTTTCATCAGCTGCAACAGTGCAGCGGGATGTTGGTGCTGGGGTCCCTGCTGCGGTGGTTCTCCTTGTTGAAAAGGGAGGTGGAAGCAGCTGGTGGTACTCTACGCTATGTCTCTGCGTGCATGTAGAGGGTGTGAAATGGGGGGTATGGCCCCTGTTATGATGGTAGGTGTGTCCATCATAGTCCTGGACCTTTGGCTCTGAGATGGGGTAAGCAGAACTGCTGGGGCCAATGGGTGTAGTAGCATTGCCGCATCCTTCTCTGCATGGAAACTGGGTGATCATGATACTGGTGATGGTGGGCAGTGATACTTTAGAGCAGAAAGGTGTCTGATCCAAAGCCCTGATCTTGTCCAAATAATTTCTAGACCATCTTCTGGCACTTTTATCTGTAGTGAATGTAGTGACTATAAGCAGTGACTGTGATTTTTTTCCTGATCTTTTTTTAGTTAGAATAACATGTTTGTTATACATTCATCTGTCAAAACGAAACAAACAAAAAAACCCATAAATTTTTAATTAACAGTATTATTATCAGTTTTATTATTCTTTTGACACAAGGAAGTAAATGTACCTGTGATTTGCTACACTGTTGCTATAGCTTCGGTCTAGATTGGTGGGTGGACAACTGCTTGGATGCTCAGGCTGAGGGTAGTGGTTAATGGATTGTCCTCTACCTGGATTCCTGTGGCAAGTGGTGTTCTTCAGGGTTCCATCCTGTGACCCATCCTCTTTAATATCTCTTTCAGTGACCTGGAGGAGGTCACGGAGAGTTTGCTGGTGGCACCAAATTGGAGGGTGCAGACAGTACACCATTGACAGAGACCTAGGCAGGCTAGAGAAATGGACTGCCAGGAAATTCAAGAAATTCATGAACTAAACTCATGAAATTCAACAAAGTCAAATGCTAAGTGCTGCACTTGGGAAGGAAGAGTCCTGGGAATAATACAGGCTGGCAGCTGCCAGTCCAGGGAGCAGCTCTGTGGGAGAAGCCCTGGGGGTCCTGGTGGGCATCAAGTTGTACTTGAGCCAGCAGTGAGCCCTGGCAGCAGAGGAGTCAACAGCATCTTGGGGTGTATTACAAGGAGCACGGCCAGGAGATCAAGGAAAGGGATTATGCCTCTCTCCTCAACACTCACTAGACTGCATTTAGAACACAGCATGCATTTTTGGTTTCCCCAGTACAAAAAAGACATTGATAACCTGGAGCAAGTTCATTGCAGGGCCATCACTAGGTCTGTGAGGGAGATGGGATTGTTGAGCCTGGAGAAGGCTTCAGCAGGACCTAAAGGCAGCCTTTCTGTGTCAACAAGGAGGACATCAAGAAGATGGAGCGAGGCTCTTCACAATGGTGCACAGGTGGGCAGGAGACAACAAGCAGAACTTGAAATCACATGCAAGGAAAAGCTTTTCCTCATGAGGACAGTCAAGCAGTGGAGCTGGCTGCCCAGCAAAATTGAGCAATCTCCATCCTTGGAGGCTTTCAGCCTAGGCTGATCACATAGCTGTCTTGCTTTGAGGTTGGGTTCAAACATCCCAAGGTCCCTTCCTACCTGTGATGGTAAAACAATGTTTTCTTTCCTGATCTCCAGGAGTCTTGAACTACTCTGAAAAATGGGGCACATCCATACCATTTTGTCCTCTGTAGC
The DNA here is from genome assembly GCA_013398815.1 of Ibidorhyncha struthersii. Lineage (NCBI taxonomy): Eukaryota > Metazoa > Chordata > Aves > Charadriiformes > Charadriidae > Ibidorhyncha > Ibidorhyncha struthersii. Next base: position 239,149 of record VZSZ01000665.1, read on the forward strand.
ATTTTTACAGATGGTTCTTCTGACTTATTAGTAGAACCCTTCACCTCCCTAGTACTGAGGAACCGTAACCTACCCGAATAGTCTGTTTAAGGACTCCAGTGTCATTATAGTCAGAATTCTTTAAAGGAAAGAGTATTAAGGTTAAGGATTTTTATCTCAGCAGTTGTGAAACAGTATCAGTAGGTGTAAAAGCCATAGTATGCTAAAGTTAAGAAAAGGGACAACTCCATGTGTATTTACAAGAAAAACATACTCTCTAAGGGAGCTCTGTATAAATAATTTCAGAAAGCTTTAATTAATCTGTTTTGTATCTGCTTTTACTTTTGCTGAATGGTTCTTTTCTGTTTACAGTGCTAATGGAATCATTAATTTTCTGCATTCCACAGCTTTGTTATTGGTCTCCCTATGTATGTGCTGTCCTTATCCATTTGTCCCATGTTGGTCCATTGAAAAGCCTGTATTTGTGTTCTCATTCAAGGTCCCTTAAGCCTGGAATTACCTTTTTTTTGTCATGAAAGGCAAAGGTACAGTTCTTCTTATGGTACAGTCCTCCTTCAGATTAACTGCTATAAAAATTGTGATTATTAACAAATTTGATTGTAAATGTCACTCATCCATTGTTAAGGACCTTAAATGCTAAACTTCTTCAGGTCTTAATAGTTATTTTTCATCTGTTGATGAAAACTGCAGTTGCAAGGTATTCAGTGCAGGTGTCGTAAGGCCAGTCATGTTTTCTCCTGGATGCAGAGATTCAGTAATATGCAAGAAGTCATGTAATGCTGAATATTAACAACAGAGACAAATAGATCTGAAAGAAATTGTCTCGTCTGGGATTTTGCCCTGTGAGAGGATTAGTACCTGCACCATTTGGGCAGATGTTTGTTCAGTTTTCTCTCAGAATCCCGTAGTGATCGGTCTGTAATCCGTTCAAGGAATTCAGTTTCTGTATATCTGGTATATGTTAAAAGGGGGCGTATTCTGAATTATTTTCCTATCTGATTGTTCCATTTGTCTTCGCAATAGATTTTGAAGTACTTTAAACCATCCCAATGTCCTCTTGTGTTCTGTCTTTAAACTAAACAACCTGAATTTGTGCAGAATTACTTATATGTCCTGTATTCCAGATCTCTGATCACTTTTAATTTTTTTGTATTTGTCATGACCCTTTTCAGTTCATTACCTCTTCTATGTAGTGTAGCCATGAATCAATGCTGACATAATACTATATAAAAGGAAACAATATACTGGGTTGTATTAAATGCAACACTGGTGATGGATTACTTCATGGACACGAAATTAGTCCTCCCTCACATTCATCAGTGTTTAAAGAACCTTCTGTACTACCCATCTGAAGAACTGTGTTTACTTTTGGGCACTGTCTCGTGAGAGTAAGAAAAAGCAAATCAGTAGGAAAGAATCCAAAGGACAGCAGTTAAAATATCTGTTTGCCTTCATTGCAACAAGATATTGATGCCAATATTTTGCTTTCAATCCCCACTGCTACCTACCAGCTTCCTTTCCTTAAGAAATGGTGAAGAAAAGCTTTTCTTCTTCCATGCAAGTGACTGTTCTTCCTAGGGTGTGGCACCTTGCACTTTTTTTCTGTTACACTTCATCCCATTTTTTAAATCTTTTTTTTTTTTTTATGTTAGTCAAGGTTATTTTTAATTTGAATTCTGTCGTTCTCTGAGAAAATGTCTTTGTCTTTTGATCTCGATAGTAGATGTGGTGTAGAAAACATATCAAACCAGTTACGAGACAGAGTAAAGTTGAGCCTGCTCTAACTTAGTGGTCAGAGCACTGGCTATGTAGGACCGCCTGAGGTTCTCTTTCTGCCTAATCAGAAGTGATGTAGGATAAAAATCAGTGACTCCAATTCTTACATGTCTTCAGCCAAGTGTTCCAACCATCAGTATACCACAGATATAGAATTTCAGTAGAGTTGTCTTCATGAAAAAAAAATGAAATTGGATTAGTGAATTTTATCACTAGACCTCTGAGGTGTAAATATTGCTGATAAGATATTTTTCTGGAAATATGATGTGGAAATTCAGCTGGAAAAAAAAGTTCAAATATGGTGCTTAAAGAATTTCATTTACAAATGAAGAAAAGTCATTTATAAATGCATTGTAGCAGTTAAAATTGAACTGCCATGCCACTGAAGCTATGGATATATTTATTAAGGATGAAGATCAGCAAATGATGATTTCTGCTGGAGGACCAACGTAACTCAACACAGAGGATTTTTTTAGATAAAGTACGGGAAACTCCAGATGATCAATTTTTATAAGGGTCTAAGACACTAATACTCCATTTAGTTGACGCAGTAGTGATCACAATTGCTGAAATACACTTAGGCAGAGGAAATAAGAGAGAGGTTTGGAGTTACCAAGAACTTCACAGTTTAAATCAAAATAGTACCACTGCAGTGCATGTACTCTGACATCTGCTCTGAATGCATACAAATATAGCATATGATTATTATGAATCTCATCTGAATTTTCTGATCATTTATGTAAGAGTCTTGAACACTTTCTGCCTGCCTTCAAACAGTTACTAGCATGAAAAGCCTGACAAATACTGCTCTAATGCATTTAAGAAACAAATGGACATAAAAAAGTAAATAGTTTCTATAGAAAACCTAGTACACCTCAGCAGCGTTTTAAACTCTGCCTCATTTTTTGCAAACTTTTTTGAAATAAAACTTACAGCAGTGAAGACAAGTATTTTATGGCAGTAGGACTGAAGTTTGGCTTAGAGGTGCCTACTGTGAAACAGCATTTGCAGCTGGGAGTTTTAGGCTGCAGATACAGTGTATTGAAAGAGTTACGGTATTTTGAGTGGGGTCTCAAAACATTATGCTGAATGGGGAGTGCTTTGAAGCAAGTACACTGGCTAGGGACCTGCCTTAAGTAGTCAACAATAAAACCGATACAAGGATTAATCTGCAATTGTAGCTCCCTCTAGAGAGTGATGTTTTCTTCTGTGTGGTATTGACAGTTTTTCAGCTTCCTTGAGAAAGCAGGTTTCAGAGGTTTGTTTTTTTTTTTCAAAAACAGAGCAGTGACTAAGCTTTCTTAGAAGTCAAAGCTACTGTCATGGTTGTGCTACTGATCTCCTTTTCTCTTCCTCGCACCACATATGTGGACGTGCACACACATGCCACTCGCTTCTCTAGACAGTGTCTAGAAAACTGTCAGAGATATGAAAATCAACATTTAATTTCCTCATCTGCCCAAATGAGTTTAAATTTATATTCCTCTACCTCTCACTGTAAACACTTAAATCCTACTGAGATGCAACTTCCTGTAGACTTTCCGCATGTTTTTTATTACAAAACACATGTAAATTTGGTATGTCTAACATTACTACATTGGTTTGGGGAGTTATTTCTACTTTTTAGTCCTCACTTTCTGATACCAGTTATTAGAATGGCTACTGTATAGACAGTTTTTAAATGAGAAATCAAGATGAACATAGCGTAGTTAAAATGCTGGACATACATGTATGTGCAAAGACTAAGTTTCCATTAAAAGATCCTTGTTTGAAGGATCACTTTGTCTGGACTGGGATTTGCCTGCTAGAGTTACATATGCCATCTCTTTAGCACAAAGACAGAACAAGGGAATGTGCTGAACTCTGATTCAAAGCCATTTATAATAGTCTAAAAAAAGCCGACTTGAAAGGCTGAGAGAAATCTAGATTAATCTTATTGATTCTGAAAGCAAATAAGGTATTGCTGCACGTCATCTTGGATCACGTCAGGAGTTAGATGGAGTGTGAGGTAGGTATTGGATTTTAATAGCAATAGATGAGCTTCAGTGAGACTTTCAGTTTAAGTAGTGTGATGGAAAATGCTAAGCTATTTAATCGGTCATTCTACATATTTCATTTGTTACTCGATCGTCTGTTACAAATGAAAGTTCAGGGTTTTTTTCATTGTGTTACTTCTAAATGTATGTAGCAATTACTAGCCAGAGAAATATTCCGGATTTAGGCTGTATAAAGTGCTCTCTAGAGCTCTGTTCTCTTGATGTTTCTGTAAAGCCTGATCTGGTCCATCAGCAAAAGTAGTAGCGGTTGCCAGTCCAGGTGGGATAGCGATGCACAACCTCTGAACAGCAGCAAAATGTGGGAATGGTGGTTTTTCAAGGCAGTTCTACTGTTTGAAAATACTTGCTGCTATGCCACATGGCTTTTAAGTGGATGGTGTTTTGGCATGGTTTTCATACATTGTCATTCACAAAATTGTATTGATAAAACATCCACACGTGCCAGAAATGTAAAAAATTTCAAAACCTTGGGAAAATAAGTGTTTGTTTCCACACAACTGAGAATGATTAAGGCCCTCACTGAGCTTTGTTTCTTTTAAGCATTCCCAGCAAACACTAAGGACAAGATTTATCTGCCTGGAATTAGGCACTTGTGTCTGAGTTGTTATTTATATTTATTTTTTAAGTCAAAGCAGAGAGCTATGGTACAATTTCTTCCCTTCTAGATAGATGTATAGAAAGATGAAGTAAATCATGCTTCAGAGGTGTCTGTTGCTCATTACTGGCTTGACAGAATCTAAATGCTTTCCTAGATGTGGATTTCTACACTGTAAATCTTTAGTGAGATCCATTTCAAGCTGAAGATACCTACATGTGGATGTCTGCTGGCATGGCCAGTGTCTTCATCCCATTATAATCATAGAAATCTGGTCTTGCCTCCAGCTGGAGAAGGACCTGGATGTCCTAAAAAGCCTGTGTCAACATGTGTGGAGGTCTTAGGTACGCTGAAGTGTCTGAAGTGGCAGCAGTGGCCTACATGGGGACAACAGCTTTGAGCCCAGGGATAGCAGAGCCTCATGAGAATTCAGCCGAGCCACTTCTGTCTCTATACTTCAGTAAATTGAATTGCTCTCTAGGCTGCATTTTCCATTTCTGCTACAAGGGAGGCTTTGACATTCCATTGCTACACAGAGCTACACCACATCTAAATTTAAGTGCCTTAAGCTTAAGCTGATCCTGCCTTTAAAGACCAAAAGGTTTTACTTACGATCACCACAGACCTTTCTCCCTATCGAAATGAAAATATAATTATGAAGATAATATTCCATGTTTGATTTTATTTTAAAATCCCTCAAGCATTCATTCAGTGCACAGGGTTTGTTTCTTCTTTTATTCCATTACTCTATTCTTTACGTGGTCTACTATTTAACAAAACATAGATGAACAACTTGATTTTTAAATGGTCTTTTAAAAACAAACACTGTACCTAAGCCTTAAATTATGCTTGATTATTCTTCACTTGCATAGAGGAAAGTGCTGTGTTGTGACAATACTGTTATATACATTATAAATTAGTAAGCAAATATTACTTTTAAATACAGTCATCCATTTCGGAGCAGGTGCTTTGCTTTTTCTGTTCTGTGCAATGACTGTAAAGCTCTGAAATTGCATTAGACTGCTTAGTTTAAGCTATAAGCAGTCCTAATTCCACAGGTTTTGTTCAAGGAAATATCTGACTGAATATTAGTGGGAGATTTGTGCATAAATAAATAAACAAACCAAAAATTAAAATGGAATTTCTTTTCTGCTGCTTATGGAGAAAACATTGTTTATACCAAAATACTTGACTATCCAGTCCAGTGATGATGTTAACTTCAGAAATGCATGTCCGTCTTGACCTAGACAAATAGAAACTCTGTAAAGCCTGTATTTATTTGTGTGTTTTACAGTGTGAAAACATTGTTTTCTACCATAATAGAACTCTCTGTCTTAAAGACAACTTTTATGATGGGTACAGGTCTTTTTCTGACAGAGTGGAAGTAACATTTCTGAGTCAGAAACAATATTGCACTACTTCTTGCTGAAACTGGAAAATGTGTTCACATACACTTATACATACTTATCTGCTTCTAATACAGTTTCATAATAAGTCATACAATTAAAACCAAATAGGACATCATTCAATGGCAACACTCCTTTGTGGAACAGTACAATGGAGGTTTTTTTTTTGGTTTTGGGGTTTTTTTTTAAGTATTAATGTCCAGTTCAAAGACCATTTAGCCTGCGTTTTACAGTGCAGAAGAGGCTTTTTATGTCGAATCCATTTGAAGCCTGAAAAGCAGACCAATTTTCCGCTTTCTGTAAACAATGCTCATTTATATGCATTTTATGTATTGAATGGGATAGAGTTGTTATTTATCATTATGAAATGTTCATATGCTTAAATTTTTTGTTTCTGTGCCTTGCTTTTGCAGACTAAAACTAGTATTGCATTGTTGTATGATGAAGTATCCGAAAATGCTTATGACATCCGACTGAAGCTTACAAAAGAGGTATTAACAATTCAAAAACAAGATGTCATCTGTGTTAGTGGAAGTGATCACAGTGCAAATGTAAGTGCTTCTATATCTCTGTGCTTTCGACTGTGCACTTTAATGTCTTCTGCAGAGATCAGTTTATGGTATTGGAGTGCAAGAGATTTTTTGGGGTAATAGAAATACATGCAATGATCAGGGTTTTTTTTGCGCATACTTGCATTTTTGCATATAAAAACTTTTTGTTTGTTCAGTACTATATGTCCTTTATTCTGACATATGTAACCTTAGCAGGAGAGAAAATGTCTATAAATACTGAGATTACAGCGTTCTTCCACCAAATATTGTTAGGCCATTAAATGAAGAAGAAAAAAGGATTTCCCATTGGAAGCATTTTAAGAGGAAACTAATACACCAGAGTTTTCTTCATTTGTGTATCAAGTATTGACAGGATGTCTGTTCAAGGGCATAGAGCTGGCTGAGAGAACGTTTGACAGACACTTATTTCACTTTAATTCGCTTTCAGGCACAGATGGGGCTTAATCAGTGCCAGAGTGTACGTGGTGCTTTTGTTCCACACATTTTGAAAAGCATCATAACTGATTTTTGGGATGCCCTTAAGCTGTAGAGGAATCTTCTGTATTGCCATTTAGTAATGTCGCTGGAAAAACTGGTGGCATTTTGCATAAGCAATACAGCGGTGGTGTCTAGGTTATGGACATCCCCAAATAGTGTATTTTACTTCCTTATGTAAACAGTGTTCCTCTTACAACTAAGTGTGGGTGTCCCAGATTTTACCGAGTAAAATAAATTTCATGAACTGTGCTGGTATTTGCTAGACTGAACAATTCATGGCAGCTTCCTCAGGGCGAGCCAAGGGGGAGCCTTTCTGTCTGCTGGCTGTATTGCACGTCTCATGTAAACATAAAAATTGGCACTAGGGGACATCAAGCGAGTTTGTAATACTCTGCTGAGAACTAGGAGCCGAAGACTATGTAGTGGGTATCTGTATATGCATATAGCTATATAAATGTATGTCAGAGAGAGAAAGTCTGCCTATATAACGCAAAAATGTGTTTCATTTCTGCCGTAGCAAATATTTATATAAATTGTTTAATATCATACAAAAAATAATTTGAAGTAGCTTTTAGTAGTTAGAAACGTTATGTACTGGTTTCAAAACTTGTCTGTGGAACTCAGTGGAACATGGTTTGCCTGTAAAAATGTTCAAAAAGGTTGCATCAGTTGGCAACTAGTGGGAGGCCACCCAGTGAAGTGAAAAGCATATCCCATTTGGGTTGGTTTGCTGAAATAAATATGATCCTCGGCCAAAAATCATCTGCTTGTATATACTCTCTGCTTCACTGAGAAGCATGAAAAGCTGTAGCTTTTAACTGCAGAATTGCTGGTAGTGCTAAGTTGTACGCAAATTGTGGTTGCAGGAGTCATAGTAAAATATCATGTGACTGCAATAGATGGTGTGGATATAAGCATACATGATAGGATGTCTGTTCAAGGGATGCCCGTTCTGCTCTGGACTCAATGGTATTTAAATGCCTTGTGTATAAACATTCATAAGAAAAGAATCAAAATTCTATCCTACCTAGTCCCAAGTTACTTCTTGACTGAATCAGCACAGGATGGCTGCGTCTGAGAAAATGTTGTATCAAATCTGTATATTACTGATTTTCGCTCTTTGATCACTCAAAAAAAACCCAAACCAACCCCAACCTAAAAACCCCGCCCCCAACCCTCCTACCCAAAAAAAGCCCACCCCACAAAACAAAACAAAACAGAACAAACAAACCAACCAAACAACAACAACAAAAAAAAAAACCACAAAACCCACCAAAACAAAGCATCTGCCTCTTCCATTTAATATTGAAATTTAGGCTGATTCTGATTTTGATGCACTTGTGGATTTTGTGGGTACCCTAAATTGTATTTTGTGGTGGAGAACAGGACAGGAGGACAAACTCTGATAATAATTGAGGAGCTTGATTTTGAAAGAAATTCTGGAAAGTAAGAGTCCTTGCAGAGGCGGGAGAACTGGGATATGCAGCCACTGTGTATGAAATGAGTTGAAGGTCCTTGGTTGTATTTCATGACCAGTAACGATTACACAGTGGGTAAGCCTGGTGAGGAGTCACTCCTGGGACTATGTCAGAACGGAGAGCTATACCAGGATGTAGAAGTACTGTTAATGTGTAAAAGTGAGAGAATTTCAAATATAATATATTCAGATGTTACTTTAGGTTTGAGTTGCAAAGTAGCGTGTGCCTCTAACTGTAAAATCTATTCAGAAGGGATTTCTCCCCTCCTCATTCTATTGATAGACAACATGGGCAGTCCTGCCAAGCTGACCTTTCCTGGTAAACATTGTTAATATTATCTCCTTATTTTCCTTAAGTTTTCTTGCTGAAGACTCTGAAAACTAAATTTTAAGCTCTAATCTGTTGTTTTAACATGTCCCTTGCAAGATCTCCCCAAGATGTCCCTTTCCAAAAGTGTTATCTTCAGTCCTCACGGGCTTCTGTTGTCACACTCTAATGAGAAAAATGGACTAAACTGTGGCTAAAATACGGCAATGTTTGCTTTTTCTGTATTATACTTTGAACCAAATAAAAATTTTTGGAACACTAGCATTTAATATAAAGGCCAATTGAGTGTAACATGAGGACTATTTTTTACAGTATATAAATTGCTAGTGTATAGGAGCTGAAAAACAGAATTAGAAATCAGGCTGAAATAGCTGGTAGTTCTCTAGCACTGGTTTTAAGTTTTACATTTACAACTACGCAAGATAAATTCCAAAGAGATAAATGCTTTACTTTTCAAGTGTTCAAGAAAATAATTTTCACCCCTGTGCTGTGTGATTCAAAATATTAATAGAAAATTGTAACCTGAAAGTCAATTCTGTAGCAGTCATAAGCAATCGCGTTGTCTTACTGATTTATTCTCCTTCTTTCTATACTTTCTCAGGTATTCATAGTTAATCTGTATTTTACACATGGCCATTCATCAAACTAGTTCCTTTGCAACAAAAGTAGAAATAACTCGTTTGCCTTCATTCTGTAGTCACCTCAAACATGTAGGAGGGAAAAAAAAATCTTTTATTTTTAGAGTAACTTTTCTTCTTAGGTAGGATACGCAAATGGAAAATGATGAAGAAGAAAGATCTGTATCTGCTTGTGGTAATACTTTGTTCTTCAGCCAATTTTGTGGGACAGCATTTGCGGGTTCCTCAGCCAGTTTTGTGGGACAGCATTTGTGGGATGCGTTTGCTTCCAGCCTTCCTTTCACTGACAGGTTTGTTGATCCCGAGGAATGCTGAGGACAGGATTTGCAGCCATGCATAATTAGCTTTACTAGTCCTGTTCTGTTCTGAATGCTGTAGGGAGGACTGGCAAAGACATCAGTGATTGCTAGTGCTGCTGTCACCGGTTGAACTTCCAAGGCTTTCACTGTAAAACACCTTTTACTACCATCATCTAGACCTATTCTTGTTTCATATTTTGCCATCTGCCATTCATTTAAGTGCTACTTTTAAGCACTGAGAAGGCTTCACCTTTGATGAGAAATTGTAGAGCTGGCTTTCTGTAATATAATGGCAGTTCAGCCCATTTCACTAGTTCTTGCTATCTTGGACTTGGGTGTAGAGTAATGAGAGAGAAGAGCATGGTTGGTGAAATTCAAGATGTGTATAGAAGAAATAATGTAAAGGCAACTGTTTCTTTTCCTTAGTATTCAAATTTTTCACAGTAGGTAAGATGACTTTTAAATATCTGTAAAAATCCTTCTGGAAGTGGAACCATTGTGGGAATTAATATTTTCCAGTGTTTTATTATATAGTATTACATTTATAAAAATAATTTTATATAACTATATATAATATTTATATATTTTATATTTATGTGATTAAACATGCGGTCTTTCTACCACGGCGTATTCCAGACTTGGCAAATCCAAGCATTCTAAGCAAG
>VZSZ01000665.1:249457-495503 GCA_013398815.1 Ibidorhyncha struthersii
GATTTAAAGTTTAACAATACTTATAGAAATAAATAATTTTATGACAGACAGAGAGAGATCCATTTTCAGTTAAAGGAGAAACAGGGAGGCATTAATTTTTATATTTTATGCTTCATTAAGGTATGATTTTGCTTCAACTTTTTGTCATTCTTCATGCTAAAATTAATTTCTTACATACAGTGCCTCACCCTTAATATTCTTTGTTTTTTTTCTATGTATACTGCAATCATCCTTCTCCTGTTGTCAGCCCACAGTTTTATGCCTCTCATCTTTACATAAGCAGTTTTTCTTTTTCTTTGACTTTGCATTATATTTCTGTATCTTTTTTTCTCTGCTAAATCCACCTGCAAATAAAGAAAAAAGAAAAGAAATACATCTGGCTTTTTATCAAAATCAGTCCATCTCACAGAGCTGAATTGTCTCTGACTTGGTCAGTGGTCGGGCAAATAGGTTTCTAATGCAGGCTCCTGGCATCTTGATTGGAAGAGGACTCCTCAGAGGCTTATGTGAGTCTAATAGAATTAGAATAACAAAAACCTTTGCATCCTGGGTACCCAATTGTCCAGCTTCACAAGCCGTGTCTTAGCTGGACTTTATCAGAATGAAGCAAGGTAGGTGAACAGGGAAGAAAAATAGCAAGATTAGTTGTTTTGTTGATTCAAAACATAGAAACAGTGCCTGAAAGTACTGTTTAAATCCCTGATGAGACTGCTATGACTTTTGCTTTATAACTCAGCTGCTAATAAGGACAAAGAAGAATGTTATTTTAGCAAACCTCTAGGGAACAGATCTGCATTAAAGTCTAAAGCTATTTTTTTTTTTTAACCCAAGGAAATTTCTGTCTAGATGACTACTAATATTACTGTTTGCCCCGTGCCTGTTCTGCCGTTGCTGGTATGGTATTTTAGTCCAAAATTGTTTTTAAAAAGCTAATAATTAACATTTTCTGTCTTTTTGGAAACATCCAGTAAGTGATTAAGAAAGACTCTTCCTTTTGAAACTAAGATCATTTGTATGGAAAGAATACATTATTTAACCATTTGTTATTTGTTTTCCATGCTCTAGAAAGCTGACCTAGATATTTAGAAGCTAGCTATCAAGTAATTCCTTAGGTTCTTTATTATGGAAGATCATGAGCTTGTGTTGCTGTCACTTTGAGAAGAGTTAAAAGTTTGTATGACAAACTAAATAATAAATATGAGTATTCATCAGAATGACAAAAAAACTTTTTTATTAAAGATAAAAAGAGTAAATAGCTCAAGGAAAATGGCTAATAAATGTAACAGAACAGATGAATGCAAAGGACATGACAGATATTCCTGAAAAATAATCTCTCCTGAAAAATTGAATGAGTCTAGCTGAGGATAAGCGCTCATACCAAGATAGAAGAAATGCCATTTACCAACATTGGTAAATGAGGCACATGTACAAATATACGTGTCCTTTATTAAAATTTCAATTAATTTATTCCACCTGGAGCCATGACAGACTGTCAGGACTGGTAAATTGCAACTGTATATATTGTGAGAGCTTGTGTAGCAGTTTAAAATATTCAGCATTTACGGGCAAAATATCTGACTGCAATGGAAGCATAAGCCTTTCCAGTTACAGTATGTGCAATATTGATGGGTGCAGCCTCTGCTGTTCATCTTAGTCTTTACACCAGCCAACATGTGAAATGTTGCACAGAGTGAATGCAAATGAAATTACTCACGTGAAGAACAGCTGTGGTCTGGCAGGATTTAGCTATAATTCCTTGTTATAGGATGCCTCTTTAATTGAAAGAAATCAGCTTATTTTTAATGGGAAAAGAAAGAAGTACAATCATATCTTGACGCAGGGTCCTATAGATGTTATTAGTAACTCTGGAAATCCTTATTTGTAGATGATCTGCATAGACTTAATCTGTATGGTCAATCTGAGTCCCGGGTCCTCTCATACCAGTTGCCAAAGAAAGCTCCTGTCCCAAGTTAAGCATCTTACAACTCAGTGGAGGAGTTCCTGAGGATTCTTGTGAAGTCATACCAAGACAGGATATGTTTCATTCAGAGATATTTAATATGATCTCCGCACCCTGGAGAACAAAATACCGTGGGGTTTGTTGCAGTCATCGTTACTAGAATAGATCATGTAAGAATTTGGATTGAAAGGGACCTCTTGAGGTCACATAATTCAACCCGCTGCTCAAAGTTTGCATAGCTTACAAGTTTGGACAATTTGCTGAGGGCTTTGTCCGTTCACTTTTAGAATATTTCCAAGGATGGAGATGCTACCAGCTCTCTGTGTAGCCCCTTCTAATGCTTGACCTCTTTCACTGTGAAATTATTTGCTGTTGTTATGCTCAGTTGGAATTTCCTTTGCTGCAATTTGTGACTGTTGCCTCTCATCCTTTTTCTTTGTGCCATGTGTAAGAACAATCTCATTCTCTTTTTTGTGTAATACTCATTTAGGTTGGCAGGTTTTGAAAATGAAATGAGTGACTTAATTTTAGTCTAAAAAAATAAACACCACAACCAAAATCCCACTCCCCCACTCCTCCCAAAAAAACCCAACCAAAAAACAAAACCTAACCCCTCCTTTAATCTATGGTAATAGAAACAGTTATAATAAGATAAACTGATAAAAATATGTTGTTATTCCATATTTAGTAAGGATTCTCTGCAGCTGTCCCAGATCTTTGCTAGCATGTGAAAAGATTTGCTTTGTCTTTATACAAAATTCGACAGCGACTGGCATGCCTCAGTCGATTTTTGTAGCTGCATTCTTCCTGTCCTTTTGGGAAAAAGTGGGATCCTGTGCAATGCAAGAACTTAAGTTTCAAAACTCTCTTTCCTATTCAGAATAATCTTTTGCTTTCTGTCTACATGTTCCTTACTACAGCTTGCCTCTTCTTCATGGAAGTGGAGAATGAGGCACCACCTGATGCCATGGAGGACTAATTTGTGTCTTTCCCTGTCTTTCTTGAGGTTTCTTGACTTACATTTCTATTGTCTCAATAATTTGTTCCACTTTTTGAGTTACACTGTCTTTTTAACCAATGCAACTATTTCGAAGAACATAAAATAGTCTGTTAAAAGTGATACAGACTTGGGACTAAAGTTTATGCAGACACCTTTTGAGCAAAAAGCTTTTCCTGAAAACCAGACAAGTTATATCGCACAATATAGCAAATCCTACTTATAATAAAGTTTTTTGACTGACACCCCACCCCCGATGTAGTTTTACGGAAAAGCTGTTACATTATTTTTCAATGCATTCTTTGTTTACCTGGTTAGTTATAAGATGCTGGTGGTTACAGTTCCTGAGAGGTCAGTATTAACTCGTGGAAATGCACAGATGTGGCACGCTCAGTCTGACTGAAGTTGCTAACTGTGTGACATTTACATTTTCCTCGTGCTCCACTGATTTCTTAAGATTTGTGTTTACTCAATTTTTAATAAAGTCTGTGGGACATATATTAGTAGTAACAGTAATGAGTAAGGGAACAATCAAAACTCAGTGCTTTCTGGCTTCCAGTTAAATATTCTTTGACCCTAGACTTCCACATACTGGAGGAAGGATTCTCTGTTTCTCAGTCCTAGATGGTGGCACTGCAGTTCATCTGATGTGCTGTGTGATGTCATGTGATATCTTTATGTATCAGCGTAAGGCTATGTGGTTCTAGCCTTAGCGTGTAGATGCCTATATTGTTAGACTCAGTGATTAATCATAATCCAGCACCATCTGTTGTTAGAGCGCTGCACACACTCTCTTTCCTCAGTATGGTGTTTCTTTTGAATTCCGTCTTGAGGTAATTCTGGCAAGAGCAGCCCCTACTGTAGTTTAAAATCCATGTTTCTACAGAGTCCCCCAATAGGTGGACTGCAACCTGCAGCCACTGGATAGGTGGAAGTTTGTTGCCGGTCAGTGAGAAGTGAGGGTTGTGTAAGCAGAAGTGGAAATCTCTGTATGTGGCAGGGCGGTAAATACGTGTAGAACAATTTGATGAGGAAGCTCTAGGGCTGGAGAGGGGGAGGGTGTGAGCTGAGAAAATCCTCATCATGGGAACTCCCCATCTTGAGGAGAAAACTTCCTGAAGGATTTCGCATATCTTTGTTCACCACATCCTTTTTTTGTTGTTTTTGGATGGGTAACAACCATCAGGATGTCTGCATTTTATGGTACGTTTTACTTGGTCTCACATTCTTACAGGATCTGGTTTTTCAATCATTTTTTATCTCATAACTTCCTTGTGGTAGCTTCAAGAGTTGCTGAAGAAAAGGAAGATAAGATATGGCTGGTATGTTAAGTACCTATCTTTATCTTCTCACTCCTCCTGGTATCAGACTGTTTCTTACCTTGCGTCCATGCAGGACAGGTTGCAGGCTTCTCTTTTAACTCTTCATATTGCACTTTCTTGTTTCGCTTCTTCCTTTCCCCTACATGTTTCCCAAGGGCCTGGGTGGCAAGCTCTGCTGTTATTGCCATCATTGCCTGCGACTGGCTTTTATTCTCTATTGTCAACCTGCCATGTGGTACCTGCAGTAAATTTGACATCTTAGGTTCTGCAAGTGAGAAAGCCTTTTGAGAGTACTGTTTCCAATAAATGACAGATACAACTGTAGTAGTGGGAACAAAGTTTATTTATTAGAAAAAAAAAAATGTACTCTGCACAACTCTGAACAGTGGAGCAATGAATGATTTCTTTGTTCACATTTTCCTGTCTTCCTGTTTAGCCACTATAACTTACTTAAGGAATAGTCTGCTACCTGTTAAGGTAATAGTCTGTTGTGGTTTGAGTGTGGGGACTAGATGGGCTCAGGTTCCAAGGCATATTTGGTCATGGCTATATTTAATGTTGCCAAGTCACCCAGCATCTGCATCCCGGAGTCGGGGAGATGCCTACGCAGGAAAGAAGCCAGCACAATGCTTCCCCATGCAACATGCCTGTCCCTGGGCAGGGGGATGGGGCAGCCCAGGAGGACACTGGTTGAGTCAGCACAGTGGTTTTACCTCATAAATAGAAGGGAAAAGAATAAAAATAAATCGAAGCGTTGGCAATCTTTGTCTTCCAGCCTGTTCTAGCCATTGCAAATGGGCTTATTTCTTAGCTCACGTTCTTCAGATTTTGTTGAAACTGTTCTATTTCGAGTGTTCCAGCATTTTCTACTGTGTGTGCCAGTTTGATATTTGGAAATAATAGATGTATTCGTTAATATTTTCATGCAGACTGGCACAGAAAAGGGAAATATGATACATATAGAATCTTCTTCCATATATATCCATTTATATCAATGGGTGTGGATTACTTAAAGCAGAATCTCCTTCTGAAATCGCTCTAGTACATTGTTGATAAAGGTAGATAGATATATTTTTTCCTATTGAGATATCTTTTACCAGAAGTGCCAGTCCTAGGTGTTAACAGCCTGGTAATAATGACATAATGGGTAGGGATTGACGGGTGGATATAAAATCTCACTAAAAAGCAGTACTAGAAATAAGGACTGTAATTGCCTTCTCATGTTGCCCATTAAGCTCGAATCATGTCACTTCGTATGAATGAATATCAGTTTCCAGAGAGAAACTTCTCTGTTGAGTCATCATGCTTTAAAGGAATCTAGAAAGTTTTGTATGTCAAGAGCTACCCCACACCTAAAAGACAGGTATTTGGCCATATGGTTTTCCAAATTACATGTGAAAGTATCATTCATTTTGAAACTATTAAAACTATAGGATTTTTTTTCAGCTCTGTCATTCTTTGTAGCTGTTATAAGCAGCATTACACTTCCTGTTACCAAGCAGACTCTTCTTTGTACATTTGTTGGCATGGTGTTCTTTTGAGTGGTGTCTGTGTCTTATATGTTTTAATATTTATATTGTATCTGGTTTTCAATATATTCTTGCCTGGCATCATTCTTGGAGTTCTTGAAAGTTTCTACCTCACTGGTCTTTATTCCAATATTGATGACTGAGACCTTTTAAGGCCCTCCTCCCCCCATCTGTATAGTTATATGTGCTGTTTCAGTCCAGAGCTCTTCTGGAATTGGCTTTCCCTGAATTTCTAACACCTTTGGAAACTACATGTAAGCAAAAGATATAGGCTGAATTTAAGAATGTATTACTTGAACTGCTTTAATCTGTGGACTACAGCTATCAGCATCTTAAGTTGGGGCAAAATCTTTTCTGCTTATTTACATCCTTAACATCTTGTTCGGCAGTGCAATTGTTTGCCCCAGTGCACAGAACATGATATTGTTTTTAAATAAAGCCCCTGTCTCTGAGCTATATGCTTTGATGAGATACAAACTCACTGGTAACACTCCTGCCCTCCTGCAGAGTAAACGTTATTCCGCGAGGGTGGTGATAGTGACTGAGAGGAAGACAGATGGATCACACCTGAATATTGCTTCTAACCCAAAATTTAAATTTTGTCCTTCCACTGTTGCAGCTATGCGAATTTTATCCCTAAAAATTACTTTTGCATTTGTACCTAGCTAGTGGCTCAGTGGCTTTAAATCTTAATCTCTCACAAAGAGTAGGCTGCTTTCTTAAATGCAGTTTGGTGGCCTTTGAACATGTGCAAACTTGTTCAGTGCACACCTATATGCCCCAGTGCTTTCATGTATCAGAACAAGACAAAAGTTTCACTTAGACATGTGCAATTAGGCCATATGAATTTCCTTAAAGCATTACAAAATCGAAAATTTTAGCGGCCTTCTCAGGTTTACAATTTGTTGTTCAAAGAGAAAATAAATTTCAAAAATGTATATTCTTCCACTGTAGACTAAGTTGACAGCCAGCATACTCACTCAAAGAACTGCTTGACATGCAAGCAGATCAAACTAGCTGTCAAACACTTAGTGGGTAAATCTGCTTTTCCATTGCTGGTACGTTTGACACTGGTCAATGCATTTGTTTTTCAGAACTTAGATGCTAGAGAATGTGATGGCCAAATTATTACCCTGATTCTTAAACACAGCGGTAGATATTAGAGAGCCAGTTTTGCTTTAAGAAACAGATAATAAAATCCTTAACAACTTGCAAAAATAAAAGTTCTCAGAAAGATAGGGATATTTCATGTTGGTATCCTGGCCAATTACAGTTTTAATAATTACATTGCATCTGTTCAAATCTATCCTGAAGTTTCATGCAGGGCACTTACTCTTCATCTAATCTCCTAGAAACAGAAAACAAAACAAAACAGGCCTGCTATGTGGTGTGCTATGGGGGGTACATAATTACTTCTGCTTTGTAGCACAACTGGAATGAGTGATCGTTGTAGTGTCACATAAGTACTTTGGAAGCCTTCAGAATGAAGAGTTTTAATAAACTGTAGATACTGTTAAAGGATATCATTAGCAAAACAAAATACTAGCTAAAAAGCAAAAAAAAAAAAAAAAGTATCAATTCCAGTTGATAATTAGTAACACTTTCTAAAGAGTTTTCCTTGCCTATAATGAAATAAAATTACACAGCCATCATACAGTCAACTGTAGCTCTGTATTCATAGAATCATAGATTTTTTGGTTTGTTTCATTTTGGTTTTTTAAGACTGATACAGATGTCTGCCTCACTTTAGCCTCAAACCATAAATAAATGTCTGAAAAGAAATATTGTATCTAGCCTGCAGACAAATAAAACGTAAAAGAAGTTGTATGTTTGTCCATGACATAAACACTGGCTTTTCAGCTGCATATGTGCATGATGTTATCATTAATGTCACAAAAAGATAGGGTTTTTTTCCACAAATATTGCAATTCAGTTTTGGCAAGAAGTTCTGGAGCAGAATTTTCTTTCATAGTTGCTTGCAATGCTAGTGTGGGTTTCTGTCCAAATTTTGTAGTCATGAAATTTTGTCGTTGCATAAGAAGTTCAGAACTGAGTCAGACCTAAAATCTACTGAGCCCACTGCCCTTTTCCCAACAGCAGCCTTTAATGTTTCCCTAGAAAAGCCAGACGGGGCAAAAATATGTGATGCTTCTCATAATGCTTTCCATGCCCCAAGTTAGTCAGTGCCTTCCTGAGCAAAATGCAGTTTTCTGTTAGCCCTTAACAGATGTATTTTTGCCATAGTTGTCCAATATCCCCTTGAACATGTGTAGACTTTAAGTATCCAGAAGTGTTTTCTCACCAGACTCTAGAATCTACTATACCTTGCCCAGAGGATCACCTGGTTTTGTTTGTTCTGATCCTAGTTCCAAATAGTATCATTTCATGCCTCGGAGTTTTTGTACTGGAAAAGGCTATAAAAACTTATTCCCATTCAGTGTCTTCTGTGCAACGTACTGTACTGTAAGAGCCTCCTGATCCCCACTCTGCCTCTTTTCCTGGGTGAAGAGTTATAGCCTATTCTGTTATTCCTTGTACAGGAGCAGTTTTGTGCTTCCATCATCCTCATTGGCCTTTCCTGAACCTTTTCTACCAGTTTCAGCTGTGAAGGGACCAAAGCGGTATACAGTTTTCAAGGTGGGGTGAACTTTGGATTTCTACAGTGGTATAATGGATGTCTTTTGCCAAGACTTCCAAAAATTTGTTTTGTGTTTTTGGCCACTACTGAACACTGCACTGATGATGATATGGAACCATCTACTTTAATACTAAGGTCTTACTCTTTAATAGAACTGGCTGATTTAGAATAAATCCTAATTCCTTATATAAATATTGTACATGGGAAAAATAATCTCTCACTAGCTTTGACCTGCTATTGTATTTTGTTGCCCAGTTAATATATTGTAAGATGTTCTGCAAACACTCTCAGTTCACTTATGCTTCCCATCTCAGTAAGCAGCAAAGGTAATCTCATTGCTCATCCCTTTTTTTTTTTTTATTTTTTTTATGAGTATTTCGAATAATGTAGGTTGCAACATAGGCAACAGCGGGACTTCCTCCATTGGGAGAATTATGCATTTAGTCCATCCCGTTGTTTTCTATCTACTTTCTAACTAATTTTAATTAGCAATATGTCTGTGCAAGGCTGCTTCCTCATGGTTCCTGTGTTTCCCTAACTTGCCTTTATAAAATACACTCTCTTCCAAGATAGATCAAGTTCATCAAAGTGTCTGCCAGTTCTGTTCTTGGTTGTAGTTTCTCTCGCTGTCTATAGATTTTATACTTTTTTCCCCCTATAGTTCTAATTTGTTTAGTGCAGGCCTTAAGTTTCCTAAGCCTTAACTGGAACCTTTTATAAAAAAATGGGATTTTATTTTCAGTGTTGTAGTCTTCGTTTATCAAGGCTTTATTGGGAAGTATCACTCCAGTGCTCCTGTTTTGTTTCATCCATGTGTTCCTTTAAGATTAGGGTGAATGTTATCTGACCCTAGTGATTTGCTACTGTTATTTAGTCAATTTGCTTCTAAAGTGGTTTTAAATCCAGACAGATCCATACATCCTTTGTGCTACAAAGAAGGTTCTTTCAGACTAATGAAAAGTGTTAATTTATCTTCCCTTCAGTAGCCTTATTTACTCTGAGTATCCCTTTTATATCTTGATCATAAATCGACCCTGTGGTTTCTTTGTCAGACCTCCTGCTCCTGATAGATTTGAAGATTTATTATTAATTGTTGTTCTTTTGGGCAGTTTTTGGAACTCTCTTTTCTGTTGCTGCCTAATTTTGGTTTTCAATTTTATTTGCTTATATTCCTTTTTCTTATATTCATATGAATATGATTTCCATCACTCTTTACATGTAATAACCTCTCTTAACCTCCTCTGTAGCCATGCAGTTTTCCTATTTCTCCTAATTAACCCCTTCAAATAAGTGGCATTCATTTGCTATGTGTTTCCAGTGTGGTACCCTTAAGTACTCTTCACACTGCCTATAAAGTTTTACTTTTCTTAGCTGCTATAGTCAAGACTAGGCAAGTACTGAGTCTAATCTTGTGGGCTCCATGAAGCAGTGACTGATAGAGACTTACTTTTTGTTGACTGCCTTATATCCTTATGTGTATCTGTCCGATCTACTGGAGATTAAGTGAAGTCTGTTACCGCTGTTATGTTTCTCTTTCCTGTTGCCTCTTTGCATATCTCAGTCATTGTTATCATCCTTGTTGAGTGGTCCCTAGTAAGGACACTTGTATTTAGCCTGGAATCTGCTGTTACGCTTGTTGAGGTAGTTGCCTTATTGGTTTTATTTGACTCTTAATTTCTCTGTAGCAGAAGGCATTTACTCTGCTGCTTATCTAGCCTATTTCAGCTTCCATATATACTTTGCATCCCAGTATTAGAGTTTTTTCTACTTCTCCAGAGTTTAGTTCAGAATTTTGATTTTGTTCCTAGCATTCTGATTTGCATTTCCTATTTGTATTATTCCCTCCCTAACCTGTCCTTCACTTCAGGATTCAGAATATCTCTGTTTATAGCCATAATAGAAGCATCATTCATAACTATACTGTTGTCTGTACCTGTCAACTTTTCCAATGCTAGAGTTTAAAACTTTATTTGTGGCCTTCCTGAATTTTAAGTACCAGCAGCTTTTGTTCCTTTACAGCTCAGATGAAGCCTGTGCCTCCTGTACAAGCTCCCTTTGTTTCAAAAATGCCCCCACTTTCTGATGAACCTGAATCCATCTTCCTTGAGCCATCTCTTTAGCAAGGCATTAAAATCTTGCCTCTCTCCCCAGCCCTCCAGGGACTACTGAAAGAGTTTTGGACAACGTTACGCTAGAAGTCCACATCTGTAGCTTCCTCTCTTCCTAGCTAATTTTCATACCTAGGACTTATTTCGTGCATTTCCCTACATTTTTGGTACAAATGCAGACCAAACATGCCTGGTGCTTCTTGGGCTAAGCAGGATACCTGTGGGATGTGCCACCTTGCGCTTGTTTGGTCAAAACATTTCGGAGTCTTCTCCCTGTAGTCGTAAATGTATCGGTCTATTTGCTTGATGGTCATCTGCCACCATTACAGCTGTCTGGGGTCTCTGCTTTAAGAAGGGCATTCATGCATCAAGAAAGTACATTGATGCTGTCCATTACAATAACTGCTAATGAAATTACTTCCCACATCACCAACCTGTTCCATCCTGCCAGAAGATATGACTTGTGGATTCTGCCTGTATGATGTTCCTGAAAGTCTTCTCAATGAGCCAGATATATATCCCCTCTTCCTCTGGGGTAGGTGCTCAGATCTTTGATACTAACACAATAAACTGGATAACTCATTTTCCATGAATTCTGTCTTCATTTCTTTTATGAGAAAGCATGGAAAGACAGTCCTTTGAAGGTGATTTCTGTGTTCAAGAGATTTGCAGCTTCCCCTTCCTGTTGAGTTTTTCTCAACTAACACATTGTCTGGACATCTGCTTCTGTCATTGCCTTTGCCTCCTTGCTTTACGCCAGTGGCTGGGCACTGTCGTCATTATTACAGATTTCTGTTCCCTATAGATCACTTTCTGAAAATTTCAGGTTAACTTTATTCTATTATTCTATTATATTGTTATTTATGAAAACTTTATTCTGTCAACTCTATAAATGAAAATACACTATTTTAGACTGCATTCAAAACATACTGTATGTCCAGACAGTTCTGTTTCCACAGAGGTCTTCTTAACCGTGCTGAAACCTGTCGGTTCAGTGTTTAATCCATATTTTTATAGAAGATTAGATTCTAATACAAAAGATTCTTGATAACATATCATCAGTTAGTCTTTTCATTCCAACTCTGCACAGCTGACAGCTTGAAGTAAAAAGCAGAGGCAGACAGACAGCATTACCAGTAGTGTCGTCCACATTCAGGAATTGTGTTACCAGTAGTCACTCAAGTGCGCAACAAGAAACCTGTCTGCTTTGGCAGATAGGGCTGTTAGGTGGATTTGCTTTCATGAAACCTGTGTTTGGCTTAACTTTTGACTCACAATTATAAGAATATTTTTGTACCAGTATTAATATATATATTACATAGTTTATAAAATGATTTCTTTTATAAAATGATTTATTTGTGTGAAACTATTAGAATTGTATCTATAGTGCCAACTATGGAAGCATCATCATTTAGAGTATATTAAGAGAAATTTTTTTAATGTTCTTTGGACCAAGGACCTTGTCTCACTCTGTGACAGCCATCAGAATGTTAAACGCTTTTCCATCAGAATTTAAATAAAATCTAATATTAAGATGTATGTTATTTTATGTTTATATTTTTATTGTACTTGACTACCAATGCTACCAGTACTTGTAGGGATAGTTAGAAATACTTTAATTTAAATCTGTGCGTGTAGTTAATATATTTTGGTGTCCTTTTTCTTTCTGTTTATTTATTGCAAGATCCATCACATACAGTTCTATATGACTTCATGTCTATTAGCAAATAAAACACAGCCATAGCACACATTCAACACTGGTCCATAGTTGTCTATACTGTACGTGAGTGTGCTCCCTGGCTACGTTTTGACTTGTGCCAAATTGTCTATACTGGGTGTCGGTGTACCCTCTGTCTCAGTTTTGGCCGATGTCAGTTACAACTCTCTTAAACAATACCTCAGACCAAATCAGGAGATGGCATGTGTCACGTAGTGTCCCAGTTAGGCAGTTTGGATGGTAGTCATAACATTTTCAAAGAAAGAAAGATTTAGTAGTGTGGACCGGAGATTTACTGTGTTGCTTTGCTGGAGAAAATCCTCCAGCCTGCTTTATTTTAGCATAGGCATGGCTTGTGAGACTGGAATTGTAAGACAAATAGTCTGTTCCGTGGTTTGAAGGAGGAGTGAAAAATACCTTCCTGAATTTTGAGTTATGAGAGAAGAAGAATGAAAGCAATGAAAGGTCCTGAGAACGGGACCACAACAGTTAAAGTTAAAGTTGCAAAGTCAAATATTAGAAAGTTAAAAGCATATAGGCTATTGTCTCTTGAATCTTGGGTTTGTGTTGTCTTTTATGTTGGAAGATACACAGAGGATGAGTGGAGGGGTTACAGGAAGAAAAGGGTAGTCTCAATATCTAGTGGTGGATCGCCCTTCCCCTGAAATAAAGGTGCATTATGATCCTAAATGTGTCATGTACATAAACTAAAACCAAATTAACACTGCTGATCATGCATTAGGTGCATCTCATCCTCGAATGTGAAATTATGATGTGTTAAAATGCTGAACATTGAAAGCCAAGGCTGAAGCTGGTCAACAAAATCCTTTGAAGAGATAAAGTTCATACAAATACTTAGAAAAAGCATTGAGGCGTTTCCCATCACTAAAACAGAATTGATTGTCCCTAAATCTTTGTGTGCCTGCATTCTTGCTCTGTAGAATAAGGATACTTGTGGCAGGCTGTGAAACTAATTTCATTTATATGGATGTACCTATATACTGTACTGCTTACGAGCATAAAAAAGCCTCAAGTATTTTAGTAATACTACATTTAGAACTAAATTAAATTTGTGTTCATGAAATAACATGACATATCATGCTTTAAATAAAGATAAAAAAAGAAATATCTGTACATTGTAAGGTCTCAAGGCCATATTACTATTAAAACCATTTTTTTAAAAATCTAGTTATGGCATGTCATACTGCACAAGTTTAAAATCTTGTCTTGTGTCTGTAGTCTGAATGTGTCTGTTTTCCGCGTCAAGTCATTAAAATTTTCACTGTATCTGTCTGTAAGATTCTGCCAGGGAAGATGCTTTAAAACTGTGCTTGATCATCCCTGAAAAGCACTTAAAAAAGCTAAATATATTTAACTCCTGGCATCTGTTTCACTACTACACAAATCTCTCAAGCTATTTTGCATTCCTGTGACTCTTGCCTGCCACCTCTCCAATTTATTTGCATCATTTTCAAAATTAGCATATCAGAACTAGCTGTATTATTTAAAGTGTGTGGATCACTGCCAGATACAGAAATAATTTATAATCTCTATGCTCATTCTTAATAGTCTCCTGATGATGTAGTATTACACTAGTGATTTGGGCTGTGGCTTTGTGCAGGAATGTAGGTTTTTCCTGATACTCAGCGTGACTCATGTTCAGTTTTATTGCAAGACCACTGGTTGCCTGATACAGTGCTTTTCTCTATTAGTTTGGCCAGTTTTCCTTATTACAAGGATGACCTGAAATTACCTTTAACCTTGAAATGCTGTGTGCTTAGAACCTGTCCTGTTCATCGCTAATTTTATCACACATTGTGTGCCTTAGAAACATTATTGCAATTAATTTAGATTTTTTTTGAGATCACTGATTTTACTTTTTTATATATAGTTCAGGTACTGTCACTATCCCACCATAATCATGTCCACTAAATAATAGCTTTATCTCAATAACGTTTTGGTTTGGAATCTTTTAGCTAGCCAATTTACATGTGCTTAAAATACACCATATTATTCTGAATAGTTCTATGTTGTTAATCAAGTTTTTGTGGGGTGTCAGATCACTGCCTTACAAGGGTTATTACAACACTGGTACTCTGTCATCAAGATTTGAAATTTCATAGCAAGTATTCATATAATTTGAAAAGGTATTTTCCATAGCACTTCTCATCTTTAAAATTATCCCTCTTTAAATCCTTATGAATTGGTTTTACTGTTATTCCATAATGGAATGGATGGTTCATTACCAGATTTATGATCATCTGACCTTAAAGTATTGTAATATAATGAAGATCCATGTCTCTATATGTTTTCAATATGGACCTAGTATTAGCTTTCTTCTGATCTTCTGGAATTGTACACTGTTCAATTTTTTAAAATTCAAAATCAATAACAAAAATCTATCTGTAGAAAATGAAAAGTGATGTTTGATCTTGTATGACCGCTAGTCATAGTCATAGCAAATGATGTATGATCATAGGATTGAAATAAGTCTGTGTAAATGATCTTGATTATGACACTTGATCACACTCAGCTTTTGGCATTTTACTTTGCAATTTGAACATCTTTACAAGAAGGAGGGTTTTGCATTTTTTAAATGTAGCTCTTACTAAAAAAGCTGTTATGTAGGAAATGTTTAGGTTCGTGTTTAATACCTTATTTCAAAGTGTCTGAAGCTCTCTAATAAGCAATGCTATGAACTATAAAAATATCAAAATTATTACAATATGTTATGCAAATAGATTGCTTCATAGAGCTACAAATTCAATTATATAATCAGTATTATTATTTGAAATGTACCTATCAACAATACCGAAATACATGCTGGGGTAGTTGAATGTGTAAAATGCCAATGAATAATACCTTGTTTGTCTTTTATAAAATGGCTAAAGCTATCCATGTAGTGGTTTTGTATTTGCTGTCCAATAATGCTAAGGCAATCTAAACTGTCAAAATATTTACTCCATCATCCCTATGTGATGGGATATATTGGGATAATTTGTTTACAGGATGTAAGTATAGGTGGAGAGAAACATGAATTTAAATAAGCAGACAGGATTTGTGTCATAGAAAATGACTCTCGGGAATGTGTCACTGAATTTAAAGGTAGAGATGTATTCTAATTCAAGTTGGATCTGAACTTTGTCAGTGAGTATGATAATTCTTATCAAAGGTTTTGATGCAGTTCAAAATGAAGAAAAGAACCTATGAAACAATTTGAATTAGCACAGATTTCAGTAAAGCTGAATTATATCATCTGAAATTGAATCGTATAAACCTTTTGATATAAATCAGGTACCATGTGTCATAATATAATAGTTTTCCAGTTTTAGCACAGACTGGTGTAATATAATGTTCATGGGAACAGAAGAGAGAAATTTTGAAAATGTATGAAAGTATTCTTAACTTTTTTTTACCATATGGATTAGTTTTATTTTCCTAAAATGAGATTGAAATGTATGATTTATTGTGTTCCCCTTTCCCCTGAGTCAATATAAACATATGTCTAGTAAGGTGAGTGTTAGAAAAAAAGCTAAAAATAACTTGTTAATATAAGAATATGGGCTTGACTATTGGAATAAAAATTTACATTTATCTGAATTAGTGAAATCATAAAATACCCAATCAGGAAGTATACATATAGGAGTAATGTCATATATAATTTCTGGTGTACAGAAGAAGAAAAAATAATTATCTTACATGTTCAGGAGTTACTGTAAAGATGACATTCTATGCAGTACTGTTCAGCATGTTGCAAAAAAGTTCCCTTCAACTCTATAATTATTGTCAACAGATGAAATGCTATTATTATGTTGTCAGGAACCAAGAGTTATACATTAATGAATTATCAAATTCAGCTTACTGTTAAACATATGATAGGTTGCTGTAGAAAAATATTGATGAATGTTTATCTTCTTTATGCACTTAAACATGAAATGCAAGAAAATAACCATTTGAAGTAGACTATCACTGAAAGTCTTTTGGCATATGCTGCAAAAATCTGGTATAGGTCTGAAGATATGTATTAGAAAACATTGCTATTTGTGATTGAAAAATGAGAATAAATATCATCTATACATGATAGCTATGAAAATGCTAATCTCAAAGCTCTTCATATAGTTTTCTCATGCCAAAACAAAGCAAAAACATGTAAATATTTCTGTTTAGGAAGTATATCACTCCAGTGACAGAAAAGCATACTAGAAGTGCGCATGCACCATTCACACACAAGTTCTGCTCTCTATGGTAAAGAATTAAATAAGTGCCTAAATAAGTCAGTGTTGAATGATACTTCAGAACTGAACTTGATCACTCAGATTCTAGGCTACCTTTGAGAATTAATTTTTTAAAAGTAAAAAGCCATTTAGAAACTTCTTCTATGCTTATTCAGATATTGTGTTTTCACCTAAATTTATTTTTTCTCCAATTTTTTAAAGCACAGAACTGTTACACTTCGTAGACAACCAGTTGGTGGCTTGGGATTAAGCATAAAGGTATGGATAACTTCTTGTTTCTTCTTTTAATTTTCAGTATGACTAGTTCACTTCAGTCTTAATTGAGACCTCATGGTTAATGTGCATCTTTTACAGGGTGGTGCTGAGCACAAAGTGCCTGTCGTCATATCAAAAATATTTAAAGACCAAGCAGGTAACATATTTATGTTATTTACTTATATAGTGCTGTAGTATATATGGGGTTTTTTAAAAAATTAAGTGCTCTTTAAACTGACAATTAAAACACAAGTATGGCTTACTCTTTCAGCCTCACATTATCTTTAAGTCTTTCTATAAATGTCCAAATGGTCCACGTGTCTTTGTGTTGAATTTAAAAGCTATAATCTTTTCAAGTCTTTAGGACCTGTACTTGAAATTTTGCTGGTAAGTAATACCTTCAGCAAACGTATTTTTTACTGCAGTGAGACAGTTGTCTTGTAAACTGAATATTTAAAGTTACTTGTGAAAACAAAACAATGAGATAGGAAACCTATTGATGTACTTAACTTTAATAACCCAGAGGATAAAAAAAATACAAACTGGACTTTTTTTTTTTTTCCTACGCAGTAATTCACTGTTATATGGTATGACTAACTGTGCCTAGTTGCAAGCACAGTGATTTGTAATGTTTGTTATGGTGATGATAACACAAGATCTAAATCAGTGTAGTCTATCCCAGTTAAGTGTCACATTGACATTTATCTAACAAAAGGAATCTTGGAGGGATGGTGTCAGACCCTGTACTGATCTTGGCAGGTTGGAGAAATGCTCTGGAAAAAAAAGAGCCCTTCAGTAAGGAAAAGTAGAACCATTGCACGTGGGTGGGTAGTGACTTGTAACATGAAATAAGGGTCTAAGCTGATCAAAAACAAAGTCATCGTTGCTTCTCTGGTGGACAGGGAAGTGGGGACTAGTTTGTTATTAACTTTGCTGAGGCATTCTTTTACATATTTGAAGATTTGTCATGTTTTTATGATAAGCTTCTATGTGTTTCCTCTCTTCTCTAGAATAAATCTACCCATTTCATTTAACCTTTCCTGCAAGAAAGGTGCACTGTGACCCTTAGTGCATGTCCTGCTCCTTACAGGACTCAGACGCTGGCATGATCTTTCGAACTCATCAGCCTATCTTCCTGCTTTGCTGCAGTGGAGATGAAGCGCATTTGCTTGGCACCGTGTTCAGCGTTGTGCTTTACTAAATTGCAGACTGTGCTTGGTTTTCTCCTCTGCATTTTCTTCAGGGGTTCCTTATTTTTCTTGAAATGTAATACCCAATCTTGCTAACCCATTTTCAGCTGATACCTAGTGAATAGTGAATGGATTGGCTATGCCAGTATCCTCTTGGAAAGACTGCTTCAAGTTTCCTGTGTACAGTACTTGTATATATTCTGGTATGATAGTTCTTTTTATAATAGTATTTCTGCAGTGAGGAAGGGAAGGTGTTTTTATGTCAATTGTTTTATTGTATATGGAACAATAATGGGCTCCTTGAATACACAGCATAATAAACTATACCAAGAAAATAAATACATCATAATAATAAAATGAACATAAGCATTCAGGTCTAAGGAAAGTAATTCAGGAAATTATTGCCAACAAAGCAAGATATCCCCTCCCCTCTTATGATGTAGTACTTTCAATCGAGGTTAGTAGTGAGTTTGTATATAAAATACTTCTCTGTAGAGTTTTGTATATTGTAGGTAGTTTTTTTGTGAACTATATTTATTTGTAGAGTAACAAGTCCAACAACAATTTTATGAGGTCAGCTGTTTACCTCAAATTTTAAAATCTCTCCTCAGAAGATACTTAAATATACATATTTATGTATAGAAGGCTATCTTGAAAAATATTTGTGTTTGATATAATGAGAGGAAATATTAAGCATGAGGGAGAGATGAGACGCAGATTTATCTCAAACTAAATTTTGGACTGAACGTCTGTATGTTCATAATGTGAATAAATCATCAATGGACTTTCATTATACGAGGAACTAATAATGGTGAAGCTAGCTTCAGAGGTGGCTTTGTGTTAAGCAGTGAGATTAGTTCAAGCAAATATTCTAAATGAAAAAAAAATTGTATCATGCAGTAACATTTGAAAATACATCAGTTACCTGATAAAAAAGGGATTTCTTATCAGGAGTTTTACTATGAGGGATTTTGCTATTTTGGGTCCTTGAGTAAAATGTCCAAATTTATGTGAGTAAAATTCTCCTTACTCACTAAAGTACTGATTTCCTGAAATGTCAGATAACTTGTGATACTGTTTGTGAGATTGAATGCCCGTTATCTGACAACACTGCAAAATCATATTTCCAACCTTGCTTTCTTTGGATACGGCTACAGTACTATTTTATAGTTCCAAAGCCAGAAGTATAATAGAATAACGCGGTTGCTTCTTTTTTATATCTGTGCAACCTTTGTGCTATCCTAAATAATGTAATTAGTCAGCTATCTTTGTACTCTTTAAATTTTTCAGATATAGGAGAAGTGGTTTTGTTGGTATTGACCTAAGCAGCATCTGAAGGCATTTGCCCTTCAGTTGTTGAGACAGGGCGAACATTTCAATTGGATTTGATTTCATTATTCAACACAAGCACTTCTGTAGCAACAGTGGTAATAAATACCATTCTTACAGTTTTGACTGTCTTAGAGACCTCTTAGCTGTGATCACTGTGTTTATAACTTTCAGATTAAGTTATCCTAGATCACTCTAGTCAATAAGACTTTACTGAACAAATTCACTGAAACATACACAGAAAGTCAATTAAAAAGCATAGCTTTACATTTCTGGAAGACAAGGTTAAGTGGTCATTCAGTGCTGGAAACTAATGTCCAGTGTATTACAAATCACGGTGAAAAATGTCCTGAATTTTTCCTGGGCACATGCCCTCCTCAACAATATTAAGAGCAAGTTTTGCTAATGCCAATGACTCATCACGAAGTTTAAGCCCTTTGCATTTTTCTGTGGATTCTGTCTTCCGGTCTAATGAAGGTTACGTTTTTTTCATACCACCAAAGCTTTTGCTAAAGTTAGTTTCAGAGGGACAAAAGTCCTGTGCCAGACAGAATGAGAACAAGTAAATGCAAACACATTTATAAATTCAAAAGTGAAGTGATATAATTAGCTACAGAGTAATTTTAATCCCATAGGTAATTGTTTCACTTCCGAAGCAAGGATTTTTTTCTCCTACCCATACATAAAATCATCCAGTTGACTCAGCATATTAGCAACATTACTAATAATCTCCCAGATTATTAAAAGATACTACTGAGGCTGAAGCTTCTCAGTAAGATTTTTTAAAGAGTGATTCATTGTTTCTCTAGGTGGGTTTTTTCAATGTAATTTAATACAGCATTGCTTTCCAGTGTTTTCCTTTTGAAATTGGGTTAAGATAGAGTAAGTAATTGTACAACAGTTGGTGATTTGCTGATAGCTTCTAGGTGTGTATTATTTTTATATATGTGTTGTAATTAGTATTAACTATTTATGGTAAGGACTGCAGTAGGCTTACAGTCAAATAGATGGAGAGTCCTGTTCTCACGGACGTGTAACTGAACATCCTGAACTTTGAAAGGAATCTGATCAGTCAGGCTTACTTGTACAGTGAATCTGTAAGAAAACTTGTCAGATCCATTTAATATACTTAAAAGAATCCTTATAGACAAGACATGGGTAAAGTGTATGACCTTTCATGTGTTTACGTCTTTCTCTCTGTTATTCACATTTTTAATTACTAAAGAGTCTTTATGAACTTATGGAATCTAAAGTGTGTAGACTGTAAAAACAAATGGACTTTGAAATCTAACCTCACCGTACATACAAGTGATTTACTGCATATAATACTGGGAATTTTGATTGTATAAATATCAAGCAATCAAATTTCTGGTTTGTGTTGCAAAATTATCAAGTTAGTAATCACATTTTGTTACCTTGATGCAACTTCCCATTTTCGTGAGACCTGCTGTAATAATCTGGCTACTGCTGTGAGCTCTTCACATATCCCAGGTAACACGTGGAGTCAGACAAGCAGCAATGATGAAACAGAACAGTGGGTTCAGCTCACTGAGGCGTGATGAAAATAGTTAAATAAAATTAAATAAAGCCTGGTGGAATAGGGATAGTTTGCATTTTGCCAGTTTCAAAAAAGGTTCTCTTTTGAGAGCCAAAATTGGTTAAAATGTTAATTTGAAAGCATTTTCCCACCTTCTGTGATAAAAGATGACTTGTAACTCACATTCTGCTGTATTGAAAAATCTTCTATTATGTGTCTTTAGTCCATTTCTGACTGGGGATGCCATATACCCTGGCAGGATTGGAATGAACTCAGGACATTCAGCCACTGAAACATTCTTGGCTTAAAACCATGGGCTCTGAAAACACAGACTGTGTCCAAATATCACATCCTGGCTGCCTGCATTCGGGACCATCTGTTTGGAGGACATGGTGTCAGTTTGATGAGGGCTTTTAACAGTTTCACTTATACTTGTATGCCAAGCAAAGATGGTTGAGCATGGAAGCATATGTGATACTTCCCCCATAGGTATTTTTTTTCTGTGTTGCCTCCAGTTGTCCACACGGGCGGTACAATTAGGGTAACCAAGCCTAGTCGGAACAAGTCCGTGGGCGTGATGTGAGATTACAGTCAAGCTGCACAGCATGGTTATATTCGTAGCTGATGTTCTTCATCCCTACAGCTCTACTCACATTGGCTTTGTCAGCCTTGGAGATTAATTCCAGTGAGCCAGCAAGGTCAAGATTAAGGATGAGTTAAGACCAAACAGAGGTATTTGCGTTTATAAGAAAGTCAGAATGGATCAAAAATTTGCATTATGCCTTATGCTAATTAAAGTGAAGACTGAACACAAGGCCATCTTTGAACATAAGAAAGCCCTCATTTGAACATAAGACATTTGAAGATGGATGGTATTTAATATTTGTACACTGTTTCTTAATATCACTTACAAATTTCTTCATTTTTTTTAGGATTGTTAATATTTTCTATCATTACTTATCTTTGCTAGTGTTCTTTTTCTTTCTTACTGGAAAGCTACTGCTATCTGAAGGTAGCATCTACTCACTGTTCTGTCTCTTGGACCCATGCCTCCAGCTCTAAATTTATTTTCAGAGGGCACAGAAGAACATTCTTAGCATTTTGGATTTCTCCACATCCAATTCTCTTATTCTCTGCCTCAAGACTGCAGTACCTCTTAATTGAAAGGACATCTTAACGAACTGTAAAATGTCAGTCAACAAGTAAAAGGAAGGTACTTTGAACCCTGATTCAGGAAAGTATTTTTATTCAACGTAATAGGTAACATACTTAAGGTCTAGTGATACAAATAGTCATTTAGAGGAGCATGTAGGTAGGTGAATTCTTGAGTTAAGGTTCTAGAACAATTCATAGAATCGTTAAGGTTGGAAGGGACCTTTAAGATCATCGAGTCCAACCATTAACCTAACCTGACAAAACCACTTCTAAAACATATCCCCAAGTACCACATCTACTCAGACGCCAGGTTTAGTTCCAGCTGGGCTTTGGCCCTTCTGATTTTTTCCCTACCTAGCCTCACTACCTCTTTGTATTCCTCATGAATGGCCTGCCCCTTTCTTCCAAAGGCCATAAATCCTCTTTTTCTCCCTAAGTTGCAGCCCTAATTTATACTACTGGGATTTGTTTTGAGGGTTAAATGCTGAAGCAAGGGACTTAAATTATTGACCTAAATCTAAAAGAGTTCTTTGGCTAGAAGAATGCAAAGAGTTAATTTTTAAGTGTTTATTTAACTGAACAGGCATATACTTAAAATCAGATCTAGTAAATGTCTTTAAGATGGTAATGTTTTCGTTGTTACAATGAAATACATATTTTTATGCATTAAAATTATCCATAAATAATTCCTGGCCAGAAGAAAAATTGGGATGAAATATTTCTAAGTTTTGCTTAGAAATTTTGTTTTGTTGTAGAATTTGTGTTAATTTTTTTAGTAGGATTTAAGAGCTTGATGAATCCAGAACTCATTTTTACAGAGAAAAGCTGAACAGTTCCATTTTAGGTCAATTTGAAATTTGTTTTCATTCTTTTGGTTTGGGGAAAAAAAAAAAAAAGAAACAGTGAATTAGCTTTCCAGCTCTAGATTTAGGCAGTTGCTTGTGTACTTTTCCAAAGTGAGCCTTTATATCTGTATACATATATATGTGTGTGTGTCTAAAAATATGTGCGTTAGGTTCCTGATACTGAATAATGCTTTTCTGTTAAGTGTATAAAGAAATTGTATTCTAAGAGTATATTAATGATCAAGTTCTTCTTACATGTGAAGAAGATCATCTTTCAATAAAAGATAATATGTTTCACTTAACAGCTATGTTAAGATATAAAATGTTTCTGGAAACTGTATTTCAATTCTATATGGTTTTATGACCAATACTCTGTTTGGAAGGTACATTTTGCAGTTTATATAACAAAAAGGTAGATAAATAATCTGAAAAACGGTATTTGTCATTTCAGTGGACCTATAATATTACAGTTAATCATTCTTGTACGCTAAACTAAATAGAGAAAGGTATGAAATGTACATTATACTGTTGTTGTGATCTGTTCCATGTAGCAGTTGAGTGAATAAACTGTGGCCTTAGGATGCCACTGACATGTACGGTTTCTGTTCTTTCTTCCGTTTACCTACCTCTGATTGACAATGTAGTTCCCTTATGAACTGCAGAAATCTAATGAAATAGCACTTAAAATTACTATTTGAATTTGTTACCACTACAGTCCAGGTTGAAGAAAAAGGTTAATGATAATTATTCTGTGCAGAGAAATTAAAGAGCTATATAGTGTGTTTTCGTTCAGATAATGCGTTCAGGAGAGAACTGCCTAAAGTCCCTCTAAGGATGGGTGGGTTTGGTGCTGAAGCAGTCAAGAATCATACAGAATATTAGATAGAAAGAGCAAATGTAACGACCCTTCTGCTTGGAGATAATGTCATATGGAATAATATGAGAAATTTAATAACATCCTTTGTCAGTTTCTGAAAAGTTCTATTACTGGTCTTTTCACAGTTCTTATCTTTCCCTTACTGATTTCTGAAACAAAGACTTTTTAGGCTATTTTAGGAACTACTTTTTTTCTTGTAACTCATTTAAAGTATGTATTTCTTCTGCTTTTGGCATCCCCCCTTAGTCTCCAAGTTTGTTTTCCAGTTATCACCTCTATAGCATTTAAAACTTTTTGGCATACTATAGCAGAATTTAATGGAAAGTTATTTACATATTCTGGAAGAAAAGATTGAAGATGCCAGATTATAATTTATTTCCTTATATAGTTACCTATTCATAACTTGTCTAACTTTATATTATGTTATTCAACTAAGAGATAAATGTGATATTAATCCAATGTTCATTAGAGCTAACCTTATGCCTTAGGATATTGCAATTGTGTGATCAATCTTCCTTTACATTGTACTACATTCCTTTGTCAGTTTGTTCACAGTGATTAATTATTTTTAAAATGTGCACGACTACTTTAATCTGAAAAGTATAGTAATAATTATTGAAAATAGTATCAAGTTTAGATTGATTATACACATAGAGTACCTAGAGCTTCTAACACTACTAACTGTATTCCTAGAAATGCCACATTTTTGCAATTTTGAATAGCTTTCCACTGACACTTAATGGAGTGTTAGCTATGCTTGGCTAGTAGAACTTTTTTTTTTTTTTAAAAAAAACAAAATATAACTTATTCACAGTTACAACTATTGTTCTTGCTTCTTAATTATTGTGACTTATTTTTTAATTCTCTCCACGTAAGATGCACGAATATTTTTACTTTTATTTTCAAACTCAAGGGACTTACTATCTGTGGTTAGGCAAGTATCCCAAGTAATAAATGACAGTAGTAATGTAGCACTTTCAGATTTTCTGAAGATACATTTTAAAAAATATCTGCTTTGCTTTTCTTATAGTCACATCTTAGTTAACATGACTTTTCTTAAATAGGCAAAATTTTAAAGTACATACACTATTAATGTTCTGATTTTTTTCCTTACATTGAAAATTAATATTTTTCTATAAAGGCAAAATCAAATGATGAACTAATTTACTAAATGTGTGTAAAACTGGAAGTATTTTTCTTTAGTAAGTATTTATCATGGTAACCATTCCTGTTGGTTCTCTCGGCTGCAACATCTACAAGCTAATCTGAGCTACACTAGGACTCCTTGCTAATTTTTTTTCCTAAATTAAAGAAGGTCTAGGTTTTCTTTACTGAGTTCATACTGTAATTTTACTTGTTTGGAAACCCCTGCAAGAATCACAGGGCCATGTGGTTTGGCTTAAGGATCTTGCATCAAGACATGCAAATACCTGGACTTCTGCTGGAAAGTCAGACCATCTGAATTTTTCTCCTCTTGTTTCCTAAAGCAGGTCTAAATTCTATTTAATCACAGTGTATGCTGGTACTTTTTACAGATCACATGATAAACTGGCGATGCAGCTCGTGTCACAAACCTGTTTGAAATCAGACGACTATCAAAAAGCCTTTTAATAATTTTTGCTATAGTTACTGCTATGAGATGGGTAGAAATAAAACTGAACTTTAAAACTTTTTTCCATACTGTCTTTCAAAGTACATTTAATTAAAAATAGCATCATGCCCAGGACTTTTCCAGATTCTAGTCTTCTCAGTTTTGATATACATGCAGCCATTGTCCTCACCAGGTCAGTAAAAAATGGCAAATTTTTGCTTTAAACATAGGCTCTCTGAATTATTAGGCAGTAGTAACAAAATGGTATTTTGAAATTGGAACAGTTATAATATCATCTGCCTTCTAAAAGTCATGGTAGGGAATAAAAGAATTTGGTTTTTAAGGTTCCTGAATGCCTGTTGGTATGTTTTTGTAATCACTAATTACCCTTATACATCTTCCTTATTTTACTTTTTGGCATATATAAAATATAAAGCAATATTTGTTTGTAATAAAGCTAATTTTATCCCATTAATAGTTTGCAGTAAAAAAAAATAGAAATTCGTTTTTACAGTAGTTTTCCTTTCAAGCTGAATTCAATGCTAGCCATTGACAGGAAAATGGTTTTATCAGTAGAAGAGTCTAGTGAGCAATATGTTCTGAAAACCTGCTTTTTGCTGAGCTCATCTAAAAGGAGAAAGTGAAGGAGCAAAGCCAGTATCAAACACCTATCCTCAAATCAGATTCAGCTCTATAACATTTTTCCTGTTCAATATTTTCTGATTTCTTTAGAATTAAAATATTTCATTTGAAAAAAAAGGTAAAAGGTATAGCAATTCATGTCTCCTGTTTTCAGTGTGCTTTATTGCTACTGTAAAATCTCCAGTTTAAGCTAATTCTGTTTAAAAAAAAAAACTTATAAGGTAGTCGTAAGTCCAGAAATAATTATATACTTGCTGATCATTCGAGAATAGAGTGGAGAATGGGGTGAGAGAACTGCTTATGAGAGACACTAACACTAAAATTAAAAGAGAGAGAGATACGGGAAATCGCAAAGATAAACAGATACAGATAAAGTGGAAGGGAAGAAAAAAGACAACAATAATGGAACAGAGAAAATCATGTGTTATTACAGCACAACATTAGATATGACACTAAAAATAGGGAGTATATGTATGGTTAGAAATGTCCATCACTTCAGGGTTTTTTTTGCAGTGGCATCTGACTTGGTTACCTTTTTCCAGATGGGATTCTGCTATCCGTGTGTAATTTTGGGGAATGATTTCCCTGGCAAGTTTTACTCAAAACTTCTAAGAAAATCTGTCTGCTTCCGATCTGTGATTGTTTGCTCCTCATTATACTTTCTCTTTTCTGTGAATTCAGTTCCTGTGTCACTGTTGCTCCAATAGCAATGGAAATTAGAAAATCAAAGTCCAGGTTTCTCAACCTGGAAGAGAAGAGAAGAGTGAACATGTGAGAATTAAACTGTAAAAATAAATCTTTTTTTCATTCAGAATATTTTTATTTACAACAAATACTTCCTTAATAGGTTAATATTATTTCAAATTAGTGGTATTTTGAACAAATATGCTAAAATATATAAGCATGTTAAATATATTCCTGTATGCACCTTTGCAAATCACAGAATTGTTGAGGTTGGGAGAGACCTCTGGATGTCATCTGGCCCAAGCCCTCTGCTCAAGCAGAGCCACACAGAGCCAACTGCCTAGGACCATGTT
Organism: Ibidorhyncha struthersii; assembly: GCA_013398815.1. Lineage (NCBI taxonomy): Eukaryota > Metazoa > Chordata > Aves > Charadriiformes > Charadriidae > Ibidorhyncha > Ibidorhyncha struthersii. The sequence continues at coordinate 276,422 of VZSZ01000665.1, forward strand.
CATACCTTTTGAATATCTCCAAGGATGGAGACTCCATAACTTCTTTACACAACCTGTGCCAGTGCTTACCCTTACAGTAAAAAAGTGGTTTCTTGTGTTCAAATGGAATTTCATGTGTTCCAGCGTATGCCCATTGCTTCTTGTCCTGTCAGTGGGCACCACAGAGAAGAGTCTGGTTCTGGCACATGCAAGGTGCTCCAGTCCCTTCATCTCTGTGGTTCTTCACTGGGCTTGCTCCAGTAAGACTACAACTTTCTTCTACTGGGGAGCCCAGAACTGGACATGGTGTGTCTCACCAGTGCTGAGTAGAAATGGAGGATCACCTCTGCCCACCTGCTGACAGCACTCCTTCTTATGCGGACCAGGATGCTGTTTATGAGCACACATGGCCAGCAAGTTGTCCACCAGGACCCCCAGATCCTTCTCAATTTCCTTTTGAAAACAACAGTACTCGTGTATACCCAAAATACGAAGGAGTTTACACTACACTGTGTAAATTGGTCCTTTCCAGGAACATGTACTGTTGATAAAAGTGCCTTTCTCTTTCTCAAAGGAAAAGCCGTTTCCTTTCCAGTAAATAATATCAATTTATTTAACAGTAGTTTCTAAGAAACTGTGAAAAACACAATGCTGGTATTTTTAGTGAAAATAAAGCCAGAAATTAGTGTCACAAGCTAGCATGGAATTTGGCTGAATTATTGATACAAGCATTTCTATCCCTCTAAAAGTGATAAATCATCTCAAATTCCTCATAACTTATTCCAGTTCCATCTCAAATAACATGATGTCTTCTGGAAGGATTCTTTGCATTAGTTTAACAATGATTTCACGTCTTAAGCAAAAATTGCTGTCTTGGAAAACGTCATTTTTTGCAGCAGCAGTTATTGTATGGTTTTCTTATCCAAGTATTCAGCCAACCTGATCCTCTCTAGTTTTTTTGAATCTGATGCAGCTACATATCATGGTATGGTAAAAAGTTTAATAGCCAGATTGATTATATAGTAGTGTAAGATCAGAGCTTACGGTGTTCAGATACAGTTTTTTTCCTCTTTTTCTTGGCAATATTATGTCAGGTAATGTCTTCTGATTTTACAGATTAATATGTTTGTACGCTAGTTGCCTCTCTACATTTAGCTTCTGTCTGTGGAGTTTCTTAGTACTACAATAATCTTGGGGCAGTAAATAAATAAATAAGGGCTATAAAACTATTTTGAATTACATGCCAGTGGGGAAGAGTAGGGAAGCAGAAAGTAAAATTAGGCAATTTCTGATTAAAATACAAAGTCCAGATTTTTGCTCTCAGCTTTACTTTCACCACAGAGCAGCAAGAAATCACATTTAATTAATTGTGTTAATTTCTTCAAAGGATTTTTTTTTTTGTATGCTCCCCCTGATTTGCCCATACTAATAACTTCACCTTTTTTATATCAAACAAAATAATGTCTCTCACACTAGAGATATTCAAAACCTGCCTGGATGCCATCCTGTGCAGTCTGCTGTAGGTGACCCTGCTCTGGCATGGGGTTTGGACTAGATGATCTCCAGAGGTCCCTTCCAACCCTGACCATTCTGTGATTCTGTAATAATTTTCACTTTTGAACACAAGCGTGCCAATTTCTTGCTATAAATCATGGTTTCCCAAGCTTCCCATATTTGCCCTTCTAAAAGCAGTGGCAAAAAGTAGTTGTCTTTTGACCAGTGTACCCGTTTGGTCTCTATCCCCACCTTTTGCACACATCAGCTTTCCAGCTAGGGTCCCTGACTGTGACTTTACCAACCATTCCAGTGTTAGAAGAAAAACACGGCCTTACGTTGTCTACGGGACCATACCTGGTGCAGTGGATAGAACAGAAAAAGTCTGGGTTTGATGGTACTTCTTTTATGGAATAAAATTGGAAGAAATTTATAGTTGCTAGCATGTACATTGGCCGAGATAATTCATGGTATGAGTTGCATGCTTGTGTTGCCATATGCCAAACTGTAAGGAGAACTATGTCCAGAGTGATCAGTTCTTGCTCAGATGTTTGGACGAAAGTTGAGTGTTCCCTGGGGATGCCTGTGGTGCCTGCACACGGTTATAGTTCATGTTGTTCTTCCTATAGTCCAAGCTGAAGAGAAAACAGTTCTGACTTGTCAGGCCAAACCAGTTTTATCTTGTGTTAACTTTGTAGATACAACATTATTCTGCGGAGTTATGCAAGGTGCTAGCTAAAATACTGTGCTGCAGCATAGCCTCAGCTTTTCAACAGTCCCATAACATATTCCCAGAGTACCATTTTTATTCACTGATGAGTCAGCAGCCATTAAGGCACTCAGGATCAGGGTATTGAGGAGGATCACTGACAATTTCTGTAGCGCTGCTGAATATCCTATGCCTGCATTCGCATAAGGCCCATTATTATCTTTCCAAGCCTGTGCTCCCTGCAACGTCCAATCTTTGCCTGCTCCTGTGTCCGGTACCTGTCTCACCTATCTTATCCTGTGCATCTCTGACATTTAATTGATTCTTATGTGGTGAGGTTCAGTGCTTCGGGCTTGTGTATGCTTACACCTAGAAGTGACTTCTTGGTGGGTAGGTACAGTACTTTTAGGAAAATGAAATGATCTTTTCTGCTTGCTCCATAGACACTGAGAAAAGTGGAGAGAGAAGTCCCAGTTCCCCATGTGCCACTCAGTTCAGCATGGGGAACCTGGCACATTATTCTAATGGCATGGGTATTTGATAGAACACATTGGATTATTGAGTGACTTACAGCTTTTCTTTACATGAAAAACTGGATACATATCAAGAGGAAGAAAACTAGACTAAGGAAATCTCATGGTCAAAAATAGGAAAGTTTGGTGGGTTTTTTTAAGTATTTTTTATTTAAACAAATAAATGCAACTTAAACAAGTCCTGTAAAGAGTAAAACAGTTTATGTTCAGTTTTTAAAACTTACCCAGCGAGGTAGTTTTCAATGTCTGACTTAATATAGTTGTGTTTTAAAACATAGATTCAAAATGTTAAAATGTTGTCTTCAAAAAAAAAAAAAAAGTAAATTGCAGCAGGTATACCTTTGCAGTCATGACTGTAGTTGTGTCCCATTCATGGGAGAGGAGGGAAAAATACATCTGGATAACTTTAAGAAGTCTCTTGCATCCTGTATACCAACTTATCCAGTCATCTTTTTATTTCATCTAGTTTCTTAACGATTCATTCAGATTTTCTTTGTGCAGTGAAATACTTATTTAAAGTTAAGCTTATGAACTGAGACACCCATGAAGCCAACGCAGCTCATTGTGTGCTTTAAGCAGCATGTTTTTGTGCGTCACTAATTATGTCAGAGGACACAGTGCCTGGTACGTTTCTTGTGTAATTCAAGAACTCAACAAAAATTGAGTGGAAGTATGTATTGTGATCAGTCTTGAAAAACGCAAGGACATCAGATTATTTACAGACTCAAATCTTCATAGAGCTGTACATCAGTTAACATGTGATAAGTTAGAATTTCCCAAGAGTCTGTTCAGTAAATTTACTGGTTTACAGCCTTGCAAATGTTGGAAAATTTAGTACAGCCCTTCTTCAGCCCTAATGGATAGTAAAAGGAAACAAGGGAAAAACAGAAAGAATTAATGGTTCTTTTCCATTCTCACTAAGTGCAAAATAATTTTTGTAGTTCATGGCTCTGTCTGAATTATTTTTTTAATGACTGGAGTTATGGGTCATTTGCTTTTGGAAAAGTTTTTCAAGTCTAATATTCTCAAAAATATGTTATTTTCATATCATTTCTGCAACATAAGCCCATTTGGGTTTCCCTGATGCTTTCCTTCTACTGCAGTATCACTTGTGAATTTAATCAATGCACAGCATTTAATCAATATTAAACATTTTTAAAGATAATTAAGAAGTAAAGTTGATGTAGCACTAATTGTTGTAGCTCACTCCATTTTCTTTTACAGCCTGGTACATTTCTACTTATCGCTACTTCGTGCTTTTTTTTTTTTTTTAAGTCTTTTTTTTGGCCGTGTTCAATTCACCACTACTGAAATATTATTTCAAGTAAAACTTAAAGAGGCATACTGGATCTAAAAAAGTTATATTTACTGTTTCTCTGAATAAGTTTATATGCTCCTTGGTATCTCAAAGCTCTTTCTCAAGTGTTTGTATATGAGGATGTTACCAGTGGGAGAAAAAGTCCAACGTAGCCTGGAATATTTTACTTGAAGTTAACGTTTTTGTCACGTAGAGAACATATTACTTAATGAAAACATCAGTAGATGTCTTGTCCTCAGCTTTAAAATATGCCTTAGAGAAACAAGACTGCCTGTTTGTCTCTTTCCAAGGAGTTTTTCCAATCACTTTATTTCTAATATACTTGTAAACTATATTGTAAGTTGTGCGTCGTAGTGACCTGTCCTCTGCAATTCGATATGTGGAAAATATTTTTGTTAGAAATCATCACTGATTTTAAGATACAGACAATTGGCTAAAATCAAAATGTCTCATCACAGACTTGCAAGCATAGTTTGCCACAGTACTGTCACTGGCCGTGATGGCAGCTGCCATGGCAGTGCCTACATTATTGGGTTAGTTTGCAGCATAATGTACTTTTGGAGCAAATGCCGTGATTGTCCTCATTTTCTGTGCGTAGTTTCAGTTCATAGAGCATTTGGTGCCAACCACATAATGCTCCTTCTCTCATTTACTTATCTGGACAGATTTGATTGTGTTTAGAGACTCTGCAAGCAGGATATACTTGCTTTATGCTCTTAAACTACAAATTCTATTGGCTAACGCACACAGTAGGTAGCTAGGGATATTGCAGTACTCCTCACCCCTGTGCAATGACCAATGAGTCTTTGCTGGCCTGGCAGTCAAAAGGCAGGTGGGAAAGGTTCAGCTTCCATTGCTCCCTGGAAGAGATTTGTCTTTGGTGCTGCTGAGTTACCATCCTCCAGCTACCTGGTTTTCTTCCTGGCGTTTTGACACCTTTTGATGTCAGTTGTTCTCCTCTTCAACCCTAGACTGTTACATAGCCCTGTCTCCAGAATTATACGTGTCTGGGATTTTACCTTCCCTATTTTGCATGGTGTAAATATTTTATTATAACTCTTGTTAGAACTAAGCAGTTTTCTCAGTAGACTTAGACAAGATTACACAACTGCGCTGTTGTGTCATTATGCAGTGAGTCATGGATAGCTGAACGGCTAGAAGGATGGTGATACCTACCTGCCTGCAAATCCTCATGATGTGCTCTTCCATCAGGATCTCATCTTTCATCCAAACATTTCCTGGCTCACTATGCTTTCCTTTCTTACCAGCCCTACATTCTTCTGTTTTCACCTCTTACAGAAATTCTTCCCAAACTCATCTTTCACGTCCCCACCCCTCTTCTTTTTATTGTGCTGCTTTTTCAATATTGCTGTTTCGAACTGATCTTCCCAATGGCGTCAGCCTCTGAGAAGAGCCAAAAAGATGGGACCTCGGGAAAACAATGTTGCCTGCTGCCCATGTGTGCCATCCTCATCACATGCGTGGCCTGCAGGTCCACTGACCAGCTCATGTTGAAGTACAAACACACACATCTGCCTTGCTGCAGGGAGTTGGAGTGTGAGTCTTACTGCAGCCCCCCGCACAGACAGAGTAATATTCCAGGGTTGGCTTATACGGGTGTCCTCCTGAAGCAGGTGAAGACCCCACTGTCCCAGTGTTACACCTTGTTCAGTTGATGTCCAGGCTCTGCATTGTGGGCACCATTGCATTACTTGTAAGCAAGGTCTACTTCTGGCATGTGGCCTGTTGCAGCTGTTATTGGCAGGAGGAGTGCATCACTGTGCGGCACTGGTATGCCTCAGGATGCGCTGCTTAGGAGCCCACAAAACAAAGTTTTGTGCAATAGCTTTCCTTGGGCAGCTTCACATCACCTAGGAGCATTCAGACTGGGCTGCCAGTCTAACTAATCTGAAGTAAAACCCCTGAAACCCATACAGTGTAGCCGTAAGGAGCCTCAGCACCAACTGCTTTCATTCCTGACCTATTTCCATTCTGCCTCATGACTTGCTGATACAGACATACTCAAAATTTCTCCACTCAGTTCTGAGTCTGTCACACACGGTGGGCAAGGCATGCACCCTTTGACTTCATCCTTTCATACTGTCCTGCAACTGGAATTTCAAACACACCCTCTTCCTTCTGTCTCCAATTCAAGTATGCTCCCAGTTTCCTAAAGCAGCCCAATGCCCCTACAGTACATATGAAATTAAAAATGGTTCACATGTTTTTCACTTATGGTATATGTATTACTAACATCTTGTGGAGAAGTTTAGTGTAGAGATGTCCAAGCTAATGTTCAGCACCTCTGGCAATGTGTCTACCCAATATAGGCTACTTTGCGTTGCTTCATGGTGTTCTCGAAGTGCTTTAATTAAGTTGCATGTCTGTACATAGATGTCTCTTTTCTCTACAGGATATGATATTTTAAAATACAAAGCAGAATAAGAAGTGGGTAAAGGCCTTCAATGCAACTTGTAGTATGCTATTTAAAAGAAATAGTGAAATCTTTCCTAAGTACTGATAAAAGTATACTAATGAACTGTTATCTTTTATCTGCCAAAAGAGGTATTAAAAATCTATAAGAAAGTTAAATTTAATATAAAAAACCCTATTTTGTACTATTTTTGTTTGTAGTGGCAAAAGCTATATTGCAGAAATGGTGAGAATACTCTGCAGTTTTTTCTTGCTTTTTTACCTCTGTATCCATCTCTCAAAATAGTGGCTATGCTAAAATTTATTGCGTTCTTCAAAGTCTCAAGCTGTGGCCCTATAAGATAATATATAAGACTAATATGCCTCGTTTAATCATATTAGCAGGATCAGAGACTAACTTTCAATTAAGTAATATATTCTAAGGGATAAACATCCTCAAATTCCACTAAAAAGTAAAACTATTAAAAGTTAGAGAATGCGTCTCAAAAATGTCGTTGTTTATATCTGTGCAAAATTGTTTGCAGTTTCATTACATTATTCCCATTAACTCTGTAGGGCTGGAAACATGCAAATTACAGACCGGAATAATGTATTTTGTTATTCTCAGGAACAAAGCTAACTCAAACTTCATGGTAAAGAGTTGTATTAAATTCTAGGCACAACCTCTTTAATTATGGCGGTCCCTGTGAATTTGTTCAGGGGGAAAGGAATTGCTAAGTAGTTTCAGAAATTCCTATTTCCCTTTTGTGGAACAATAATGAAAAGTGTGTGTCACACTTTCCACATAATTTAATGAAATCCTTCATTAGTGAGAAATGACATTGGTATTCCATATTAAATAAATTCTTTGTGGATGGGAAGTAACTCTCTTAATTTGTTTAAAATTGCTAGGAATCTATTACCTTTATAGGATGAATACTGATTGCTATGCCATTGGTATTTTCACAACCAAATCAGTTTCAAATGAAAGTTACTAACAGCATGCTAAACGAATTGCTGAAAGAGAATATAAAGTTATTTTTCAGTACTACTCTCAATTAAAATATACTCCTTCTGTAATCCCACAGCTGACCAAACAGGAATGTTATTTATAGGAGATGCAATAATACAGGTCAGTAAACATTCATTTTTTCCATAGACATTTGTTTCATACTTGCTTTTATTTCATTAACTAACTTACACATTGCAAATCATTTTCTCCCTATCGTATCTGTTTTTAGGTTAATGGTATAAATGTAGAAAGTGCTACCCATGAAGAAGTGGTAAGTCATTCTGCTTTGATTTTTTGATAGTGTACAGAATATCCTGTGTCCATGCTGTTCTGTCTCTAGCCTTGCTCCATATGTTTACTCTTTTTTACTATAAAGACAGAGCCCTATAGTCAGATTTGGCATATATGTGATTACTAAAAGCTTAATTTTGGCTGTTAGCGTTTGTTAGTGTTTCTGCACTCTTACTGTGACTCTTCTTCATGGTAAGATATAAGCACTTTTGACACAAGTGTACTATTCCAAAGTTGAGTCTGCATCGTTGTTTCTTATAGTTTTTACATCCTTTAGCTAAAATAAATATTTCAAAGCACAAAATAAGGCAAAAATGCAAAGTCCTGGTAGGTTGCCCCTGTTCTGTTCGGCAGAGTGCAACTACTCTTCCCAGAACAGTAACTGTATCAGTTTTATCAGTGAACACATGATCTTTTCTTTTTTTTTTTTCCTTGTAAACTGTACACTTGGCTGCTTGCCACGAAAATTCAATAGCACGCAAACAAAAAATTAAAAGGCCTTTGCTATTTAAGAATGAATGGCGAAAGTATGAAAAACATACATTACCTTTTTTATGATGCTACTGTAGGTACAAAAATGTCCTTTGGGTTATCACAATTAGTTTTTCAGGGGTTGCAAAGAAATTGAGTAGTCTTTTATATATCTAAATATATATGTATATATAACATAACATATATGTGTGTGCACACATATCATCTTTATGGATTATACCTTTGGTATAGTGCCTGATGCACTGGGATTGCAGGTGCTCCTAAAGGGTTAATCTGTTGGGGTAGTACATTTAAATGGTAATAAAATTCTCACCTTCTTAGCGTTGTAGGAACAGGGATTGAGTTAGTTTAGTAAATAATCTGTTCTAACCTACTGTAGAAAGAGCAGTTAAAAATCAGAATACGCGCGGTGAGTGTCATGATCCTGCTCAGGTATTTAAAAACTTTGATTCTCATTGCCTTCAGTGCAATTGAAAGGGACTCAACTTTTGCAGGTCTTACCCCTGCATGCACTAAAAAATAGAAAACCTAATTAATGTTTTGCTACCTATTTCTACATGTGCACTTGTGTGAGAACATGGGGGTTCCTGATGGGAAATGTGTAAAGGAACACAGCTATTTTATTTGGTGAAATGATGTAACATGACCAAATTTCAGTTGCTCCCTATTTATATTTATGTACCATATACATTATTGTTGTGGGCTGTGGTGCACTACACAGTGCTCCTGTTTCATGTTGAGAATTCTCAAGACTTATGGAAGTATAGATAGTAATAACAATAGCATACAATGTTAAACTGTTTCTAATCGTCAGGACAGGAATAGGAAGAATCGAGAAAGCAGTGGTGTTACATGTATATGTTTTCAAATTTCATCTTATTCTGTAAGTCATTTTAAGGTGCTATTTGTCAGATTTTGGGGAATTTTCTTTATGAGGAAGCAAGAAATGTGTTTAAACATTGCTCTTTTTGATGATAACTATAGGATTAAAATGCACTTCTCGTCGTCGAGCCTGAGAGCACATATTGGACACATCCTAATTCCTAGCTGGTACTCCCAGAGGTTATAGGGCCATAGATAATAAATAACCATAATAAAGAAATCCTGTACATAATAAGACCATACACACATGCGAGAAAGAAACGAATAAAGAAAATATACAAAGATCTCAACTTCAAGCTGGAAGGAGATTAAGGCACACATCTCTGTATCTTGGTTTTCATGGGAAAACCAGCGTGTGTGGATTGCTGCGGTACATTGAAAAGGCCCCTTGCCCCGGATTGTACAGCGCACTGTGGAATGCACTCGCAGTTTCTGCATAGCTTTTGAATCTGGTGGTGTTTAGTGTAGAGGAATCTTGAGACTGAGGAATGAAATTATAGTGACTAGTTCTAGCATGATATGCTGACTCTCGCTAGCGTATTCGTTCTCACAGTAATGTTCAAGAAACAGACTGAGGTCTTCCAGTGAGTTTTTTATTTGCTTAAAAGGAAAATTATTAAAATATTTTTTACATTGCTTTATAGAATTAAGATGGCAAGGACTTCTCTTGGGAAAAAATAAAATAGGGAACTTTATTCTCCTAAAGAATGCCACTTCTGTAGCATTTTTAGTGGTTAGATGCTTGCAGCTGAACCTCAAATAAAAAAGTACGTATCAGTAGTTACTATATATTACCTATCAGAGTTTAGACGAGAGGTAAGCCAGAAGTTGCTGGATGAATTTCCAGAATATTTTTACCATCACATGTTCTCCAGTGAGCATAAGATGAATATCTTAGACCAGAGTTCTGGCAGCATTTCTTGCACTTTCCCTTCCACTTCATATTCTACCCCAGTTGGAGAATTACTTCCACAGCAACACACAGACTAATGCATTGAAAAGCACAGAGGATGAGAGATGGCTGGGAACCTGTCAATTCTGGAAGCCACTGAAACAAATCACCAGCTCTTGAGCGGGTGTATCCAAATGGCTCCTAGCAATAGCATGTTTCACAGCATCTGTTCCCTGTGCTGCCTACTCTCTATTCAGGTGGTCCTGAGCCACCAAGATACCTCAGCCCCATCCTTGTCCTGTACATCATTTCCAGCAATTCTACACCATATAGCCTTGATAGGCCACTGCGTCTGCTGCGGTGATGAAGGCTGATTTTGTAATGGATGGCCTAAGGTTTAGCAGCTTCAAGGCTTTTTCTAAGTTTTCTTAGCTAGCCTTATAATTATGAAAACTTTATTGGATTTCATTTGAAAATGTAGTGGGCACTTGCCATTTTCACTGACTTAAAGAAAAGCAGCAGTCCATAATATGCTTATTTTTTTTCCTCTTTATTCTTCCAGTTATTTAATGTGGTTTTGAAATACAGTTTACCACAATGTTTGGTCTAACCTGAAATAAAATAATTTATTGAATAGTGATTAGTTTTTAACTGCTTCGTTTCATTAATTGGGTTGACTGTATGGGGATAAAGCCAGTTCACATTAACTCCGTGTGCAGTGCTTTTCCAGTCTGCAGTGCAAGGCAGTATAGATAAAAATTGTTACCCCCAGTTGCCTGTTTATTGGCAGCTATCAGTCAATTTACTGACAAGTGTATCTGAGAATAGCATCTGTAGCAACCATAAATGACATGGTTGTCATTGACATTGTCATTTGACAGTCTTATCAACAAGGCAGAAATTACATGGGCAAAGGAACTAAACTTGCTTTTATTCCTTGGAGGTGATCTCTCTAGGTCAAGGTAAAGTGCACCTGCGTGATCTTGCAGTCCCTTTCTTGATGTTGATTAATACCATCAGGCTGAAGCTCTAGAGTAATTACATTCAATCTCAGTAAAGCACAGTCAGGTCTGTTGTGTATTGAACTGCCCTCCTGCTGCTTATATTGTTCTTGCACATAAAAAATTCTAAACTTCCTGAAAGTTATTCCCCACAAAACAGTAAGTTACATCCCTTAAGGACTGTTTTTCAGTAGCAAGAACTGCTCCAGAACTGTCAATGTAACATGGCTAAGCTGCAGTGGTGAGGAATGACAGAGAATGACATGCTCTTTGCCCTGTACATGGGACTTCAATAGAGGCATTAAACAAAAGTTCCTGGAACAACTGTAGGCTATATGGCTGAAGGAAGCTCCAGAAGGGAGATCTCAATGGGCCAAGGAGACAGATCTGCAAAGAGACTTTTCTACTACCACAACCTGCTGTTGTGATCAAAATGGGGTTAGATAAATGGGTCAGTTGGTAGAGGAAGGGGCTGATTCTGTGATATTTGAGATGAGGTAGGCTATTGCCAAAGTTCCTGAGAGAATGAAAGATGGTTAATTTCTTATTTTTTATCAGAATTATTCTATTGCATTTTTATGAAATAATGTTGAGATCTCTCATCCTTATTTGAATGTGGTGGTTTTGCAATTGAAAAGAAATGCTTCAAAAAGGGCTCATTTAATGTCCTTTCAGCTTGTAAGGGTCAGCTGTTTGTCAGTAGTCGCTATTTGTAGATGGAACACATCAGTGATGATGCACTTGTCTGCTACCTGTCAAAAGGTTATCATTTCTCATCTCATTTTTGTTGGATTACAGAGGCCCAGAGTACATGCACTTGCACACAAACATGGCACATAAACATCTAAAGTGAAATTTGTATTTAATTTTAGGAGTACGTCTGAGAGATCCATTTAATTTTTTTTTAAAAGAAAGCCTTCAGCTTACATTCTTGAGCGTCTGTGGGTCCCTATGTCTTTTTTTGTTTGACAAAAGTGGATGTGTTTAAACTTTGGGTTTGGCACAGATCCAGAACTGCAGTGATGGCTGCTTGAAAAAAGGGCTTCTTTGTATGTAAGGTTTTTAAGGTATGCAAAATAGGAAATCCCACCCCTACGTTCCGTTTAGGGTTCAGAGACCAGAAAAAACATCAGCTTTGAGTTTTACATACTGTGCAGTAGGTTTGGGCACCTAAAAACACCACTGAAGGTACAACGTCTTAAGCTATCAATATAGTAGCTTAGTGATTAAGGGTACTTGTCCAGAAAGCAGGAGGTTAAGGATGAAAGACTCATCTAACTTCTAGGAATTCATATCTGCATCTTCTATCTCTGTAAAGAGTACCCTATTTCTAAGTGTGTCATTCAGGTTAAGTGAGAGGCGCTCCAGCAATTCTTTTCAAAAGACGCTCAGCAATGAGGCCTGGGGAGTCTCAGTTCACACTGGGTTGCGTTTGACACTTAACATCATACAAAGTATTTAATCAATGGGAGCCTGTCAAAGATCATTGACTAATTCTTTTGGCTTGCTTTATTTTCATCTGGCACCATGATCTTTTACACATTCAGTTATCTACTTCAAGATGGGACTTCTGAAATGTCACCCTCCAATATAGTTTGAACACACTTCTTGCTGCCTGTATTCTGGGTGGTGAAGACTTCTTGTAAATACCTAATTCAAGATTACAGATTGTACTGTGTGATGCAGGGGACTATGTACTGGATCTAGCTGGGGTGGAGTTAATTTTCTTTATAGCAGCCAGTGTGGTACTGTGTTTTGGTTTGTAACAAAAATGGTGTTACTACCATGCCAGTGAGTGCTTTCATTATTGCTGAGCAGTGCTTGCACACCATCAGGGCTTTCTCTTTGTGCCGCTCTTCCCCCTCTCAGTGAGTAGGCTGGGAGGGGGCAAGAAGTTGGAAGGGGACACAGCCAGGGCAGGTGACCTGAACTGACCAAAGGGATTTTCGATGCCAAATACCATCATGGTCAGCAGTAAAAATTGCGGGGAGGGTTTTCTGGGGGAAGCAGCCATTGACTGGAGACTAGCTGAGCTTCGGTCTACTTGTAGGAGGTGATGAGTGATTGCCTTTGCATCACTTGTTTTGTTTTTACCTTTATCTTTGCGTCACTTATTAAACTGTCTTTATCTTGAAGGTTTTGTTGCCTCTGTTCTTCCTATTCTTTCCCCTGTCCTGCCAGTAGGCGGAGCTAGTGGGCGGCTGGGGGGGCAGGGGGGCGTAGTTGCTGGCTGGGGTAAACACCACAGGCTACTAAAAGGGATACTAGTGGAAAAGACAGAGATACAGAATCATAAAATCGTAGAATCATTAAGGTTGGAAGGAACCTTTAAGATCATCGAGTCCAACCATTAACCTAACCTCACAAAACCACTTCTAAACCATATCCCCAAGTACCACGTCTACCCTTCTTTTAAACACCTCCAGGGATGGCAAATCCACCACCTCCCTGGGCAGCCTATTCCAATGCTGGATAACCCTTTCAGTGAAAAAAATTTTCCTAATATCCAACCTAAACCTCCCTTGGCTTAACTTGAACCCATTTCCTCTCAGCCTCTCACTTGTCACTAGGGAGAAGAGGTCAGTCCCCATCTCTCTACAGCCACCTTTCAGGTACTTGAAGAGAGTGATAAGGTCTCCCCCCAGCCTCNAGCCTTGTCCCCCAGCCCCCTCACCAGCTTCGTTGCCCTTCTCTGGACACGCTCCAGCACCTCCAAGTCTTTCAGTAGTGAGGGGCCCAGAACCAAACACAATACTCGAGGTGGGGTCTCACCAGTGCCGGGTACGGGGGATGATCACTTCCCGAGTCCTGCTCACCGCACCATTCCTGATACAGGCCAGGATGCCGTTGGCCTTCTTGGCCACCTGGGCACACTGCCGGCTCATATTCAGCCGGCTGTCCACCAGCACGCCCAGGTCCTTCTCTGCCAGGCAGCTTTCGAGCCACTCCGCCCCAAGCCTGTAGCGCTGCATGGGGTTGTTGTGACCCAAGTGCAGGATCCGGCACTTGGCCTTGTTGAACCTCATACTGTTGGCCCCAGCCCATCGTTCCAACCTGTCCAGATCCCCCTGTAGAGCCTTCCTACGCTCAAGCAGATCAACACGCCCGCCTAGCTTAGTGTCATCTGCGAACTTACTGAGGGTACACTCGATCCCCTTGTCCAGGTCGTTGATAAAGATGTTAAAGAGAACTGGCCCCAGCACCGAGCCCTGAGGAACACCACTTGTGACCGGATGCCAACTGGATTTAACGCCGTTTACCACCACTCTCTGGGCACGGCCATCCAGCCAGTTTTTTACCCAGCGAAGAGTACACCTGTCCAGGCCATGAGCAGCCAGTTTCTCCAGGAGAATGCTATGGGAAACTGTGTCAAAAGCTTTGCTAAAATCCAGGTAGATCACATCCACAGCTCTTCCCTCATCCACAAAGCAGGTCACCTTATTGTAGAAGGAGATCAAGTTTGTCAGGCATGACCTGCCTTTCACAAACCCATGCTGACTGGGCCTAATCGCCCTGTTGTCGAATTATGTCACTACTGCCAGCCATAGTGATAAGCTGTTAAGGGGCAGAAGCCCGTTAAGGGGCAGAAGCAAGTACATGCTTCTTGTTTTTTTTGGTATTGGGGTTTTGTTTTTTTTCCTGGTTTTTGTCTTTTCGTGTTTTGATTATTATTATTTTTTTAATTGTAGCTCTAACAAATGTTTTCAATAATTTTCTTTGGATTTTTTATTTTGTTTTCTTTCACAATGGCATGTCTGGATTCCTTGGTCTTTAGACTTTTTCCGCTTTTGTTCTTCATTTCTAGCATTTTAGAGTATCTACTGTTTCACCCTCACACCGTGTGAGGAGGTGCGCTGAACCAGCACAAACAGAGATAACTGTGTTTTACTAAATGGAAGATTATGTGTAATTGTCAGTTTGGCTGACAGGTGTTAAAGACTTAAGACCCACTGTGGTAAATACATGGGAGAGAAGGCTCCAAGATCTGGGAATTGTAGGAAAGGAGGCCAATTTGTTCTGTCTGCTACCTACCATCTTCATAACTGGCACTCTGGAGATGCTTATTTAGATAGCTGATCCTGATCGTACCAAATATGGAGTTTTGTTTCTTGACCCTTGAACTTCCAGCAAGGTTAAAAGGTGATTACTTCTCTGTATGACAAACAACTAGCTGGTCTGTCAGCAACAATTTCACAACAAACTGGCTTTCCTGTTTTTCATTTCTAATTACTAGAATTTGCTTTTCTTCACAATTCTTCCACCTGCTACTACCACACCTTAGTTCTGTCTAAGGGTATGGATAGAAAAATAAATAACTTGAAATCAGGACTGAGGAAAATCCTGCTTTTACAGTAGGTAATACAATAGACTGTGGAAAATTGAAAATAATTTATATTCCTTGAAAAATAAGTTTATTTTTAGAAATAGTGTGTTGGTTTGCAGAGACTGTTAATACAGAAAATGTTAATTTGGAGACTAATATAGTTTCTCTATTGCTTATCTGAGTGGAAAATTAATTTTGTTTCTCTGGTGGCTAATCAGGTTATCACCCTGTACAACACAAAAGGAACAGTCAGTTCTCCCGAGGGAAGAGAGAGAGGGAAGCAGAGGGGAAGAGTAATTTGGCTGAAATTCACAATGAAGGGACACCACTTGGTATCCACTTGGCTGGGACTTTTGTTTTCAAGATATTCACAATAAATTGTCAAAGGAAATGAAACGTGAGGTGACAGTTCGCTGATTCAACAGAATTTTTCAGGTTATTGAGGATCATAGAAACATAGAATGGTTAGGGTTGGAACGGACCTCAAAGATTATCTAGTTCCAATGCCCCTGCCATGGGCAAGGACACCTCCCACTAGACCAGGTTGCTCAAAGCCCATCCAGCCTGGCCTTGAACACCTGCAGGGATGGGGCATCCACAACTTCTCTGGGCAACCTGCTGCAGTTTCTCACCGCCCTCAAAGAGAAAAATTTCTTCCTGATATCTAATCTAAATCTACCCTCTTTCAGTTTAAAACCATTGCCCCTTCTCTTATCACTACACACCCTGATAAAGAGTCCCTCCTCATCTTTCCTGCAGGCCCCTTTTAGGTACTGAAAGGCTGTTGTAAGGTCTTCCTTATAAGCCCCCTCTAAGTACTAGAAGGTGGCTATAAGGTGTCCCTGGAGCCTTCTTTTCTCCAGGCTGAACAACCCCAACTCTCTCAGCCTGTCCTCATAGGAGAGGTGCTCCAGCCCTCTGATCATCTTTGTGGCCCTCCTCACCTGAGCAGGTGACGGATAAGGGAAAGCTGTGAAGACTGGCAGTAGGACTCAGTGATGCGGTGCCAATATAGTAGAAGATAATCTCCTATACAGATGGCAGGATAGATAGGTTGTGCAGATGGTCTTTCTTCTACATACCGCTTTCTGTGAACAGCCCTCTTGTCCACAGTGTTCTCTGCAACAGCACTTCAGGGAAATCCCTGCTAAAGGTGTCAAGTCCCGGTCAGATTTCAGGCTTGGGGGAGCTTCATAATGATCCCAAGAGTGAGACTGAGATGCAAACGAGGTCAAATGCCACCAATCGGGTCATTTTTATGGAACAGGTACAGAGGAATGGAGCGATAGGAAAGGCAGGAAGTATTAGAAGGAAACTAAGCAAGCATTCAGAAAGATAAGCAAAGGATAGTCACCACCATGGATCCAGCGACATCTCATCTGTCCTCAATCTTCAATTCTTCAGTGGTGGATGCACACTGAGGCTTGTTTCCACGGTCTTTTTATACACCAGGTAAAGACCTTGGCGGGCTGCCAGCCTGGCCCAGACAGGGCTCGTTTTTGGCAGTGCCTGATTTGCAGAAGAATGGTCGTCTGCTGCCCATCTTTCCACCTTGCAAAGATATGCACAGTCGTTTGCACCTTACAAAGATGTGCACGGTCATTTTCACCTTGCAAAAATGCACACAGTGGTTTGCACCTTGCAGATACCAAGCAAGCTTTGAGGCAAATATTTGACGTTCCAGTCTCTCACAAAAGCCTACTCCTGAGAATGCTTCCTTGTTTGGCCTTTTGTGGTCCAGGCTGGGTGTTTCTCTCTCTGTACTTAGTGGGAGAGGGAAATAAGATTCAGAAATACATTAGAGTCCCGTGGTGAGCACTGCCCTATGATGAAATGCATTAGAAGTGCCTCTTTGCATCCACCGTAAGCAAAACGTTGATGACACGATAGTTTTTCATCACTGGGTCTTTTCAAGATTGGATTGGACAGGGTGCTACGAAATGTTGGGCCAGATGATCTTTTAAGGTCCCTCCCAACCTGGACTGTTTCATGGTTCTATGATTAGTTCAGATGTAAATTTGGATGAAATTAATCCCATTTCAAGATAATATACCGTTTATTTCTGTTAGCTAGAAATGGCAGAAATGAGGGGCTAGGTATATGAAATTAAGAACTAGGTCTTGCATGATATTTTTTTTCTTACTATATCCTATTCCTATATTTTTATAGTAAATGAGTGTTTCGCACACTTTTACTATTTCACATAAATGTTAATCTAATTGGTATTTTGTTCACTGACCCAGGAAAGTACTTAGAAACACTTCTTTCTTTTTATTTAGGGGTAGTTTCACAGAAGGGAATCACTAAAGAAGCAATATCCATTAAAAAAGATAATCCATTCCACGGTGATTCGTTTAGATTTTCAGAATTTGAACTGCTTTTAGCCAGTAGTTATCAAGTGGTTTTGCCAGATCTTTGATAACTTCAGATATTTACTGTAATACTATTTAATGTGTTATTGGTATGTCTGGTAGGGAGTGGTAAAGTTGTTCTTCAATAGACTGATTCATTGAGACACAGAATAAATCTGAAAATTGCTTATCTTCCTTGAGATAGTGAAATTTTATTTTCATTCATCCCTTATTCTGTCATCCATTCTGTGTTAGGTATTTTAGAATCAAAGTTCACTGCATGGTTTTCTGGAATTCATTTACAAGTGGTGGAATGTAGACTATAAATTTTATCCATATAATATCAGAAAGAAAAAGGTCAACTAGAAAAAAATTGGAAGATACATACCTAAAAAGGTACGTAATGCTTAACTGCTCAACAAATATATCAAATTTTATAAGATAATAAAAAGCATAGAATTATATCGATGGATTAGTAAAATCATAAAAAGAATTATAAAATAACTTGTCAAATTGATAGATGCTTGTGAAGTAGCAGAGTCTTGCGACTTACTAATTTTATTGTGTAGTGATATCTCACAGTCATATCAATGAGTAGATTTTATTGATTTATATTGTTATTAAAATCATTAATGTACTTCTACCTTTAAACAAATTAAGATATATATTTACAATGTGAAAACTGCAGTGTTATCTTCTGTAGGCTTAACTACGTGTTAATATTTGAATATGTATTTCAGTGATACTTGAGGCAACAACCTTGTGACATTTGGAGAAAGTAAAAATAAAGTTTTCATTTAATATCCATAGAGGATTTAATACCTTAGGATTCCTGCCAGAAGTAATCAGCAGTACAGACCAAAATTCAAGAGGAATTCTGGTTGTTTTGCTAGATTGCCCAGCTAGTTGCTATATTAAAATGTATGGATAGCCTTACAGACATACGCACGTTTCTGACCAAAGACTGACGCTTAACTTCAGGTTATTCCTTGAACTTTTTAATTTTTTCCTGCAGGAAGCATCTTAGCTTGAACACACTCTTTCACTCAACAGCGAAAATGTTAGGAAGTCCAAAAGGACAATGCAATTGAAATCTGACAAATATAGAACGAGAATTTGGTCAGTTAAATGAAAGAAAAGACAAATATTTTTCTACATAGAAAGAATGTGCATGTTTCATTTCCTGGAGAAATGCTGCCAAGATGAATATTCTCAGTACTTTCAGCAATACTCTGCATGGTTCACTTGAATAGTTAGTCCTTTGTGCTGCAGTGTTGTTGTCTATCAACATAGAAGAAATATTGTTCTAGTACTGGAATGGTAATTCTGCCAGATCCAGAAGAACCAGTAACTTAGATTTTCTCACATCATGTGAAGATTGTCTGATTCCTTTAAATGTCATGGAACTGTTTGATTTTTTTTCTTCAGCTGCAGGGCTCTACCATTTTCTTGGTACTTTCTGAAATTTGCCTTTAGATTTCTTCATTTTAGTACATTATTTCTGTTGAGAATTTAAAAGTAAAGTTATAAATCATTTTCATCTAAATGAAGTTGTGCTTCTGTATTCCCTATCCCTTGCTGCCTCACTTGCATACCCTAACAAAAGCAATCTGTTCCTCCCATTGTTTTTTTTTTTTAAGACGTGCTGGAAGAACAGGTGGATGCTACTAAAGAGCATTTTAAAACTGAACAGTTACCAAAAAGAAAAAATGACACAATAAAATTGCACAAACTTTCTGAAATAGTAACATTACTGCAAAGTTTAGCTGGAATTACATCTTCCTGTATGAATGTAAGTTAAAGAAAAGTATGTGGTATTGCACAGAAAGTTAGCAGTATTGTCTTAAATCACCTCAACATCACACTGTTTCCAGGAATTGCATGTGTTCAAGTAATGCAGATGCAGTAGAGTGGAAATAAGAAATCAATCTCTATAAAAATTATATTGAACACATAGAGAAGTGTGTGTGCATTTTTGTGTGGATGTATGTTTTATCATGGGAAACTTAAAAAATGAAATAGAATAATCAAACAAAGCAGCTGTTCAGCTTCCAGAGAGATGACAAACAAGTCTCAGGAAAATGTCAGAGAGGAAAGAAAATGAAGAGCAGTAGGAAAGCATGGAAAATCTGTTCCAGTGACTTTTTGAAAGGGCTTTTGCTGGTGCTTTCCCTGATCTCACTAATGTGACTATTAAATAAAAATTTAAAAAAGAAGTAAAAATTTAAAATATGCAGCTGACTAACCTGGAGTTCAAGTGGCTTTCCTTCTCATATATATGTTTTTAGAGAGTTTAA
This sequence comes from Ibidorhyncha struthersii, assembly GCA_013398815.1. NCBI lineage: Eukaryota > Metazoa > Chordata > Aves > Charadriiformes > Charadriidae > Ibidorhyncha > Ibidorhyncha struthersii. Next base: position 296,409 of record VZSZ01000665.1, read on the forward strand.
TTAATCAAAACTTGAGGGGAAGTAAAGTCAAGATACATACTTTCACAACGTTGACATTACCACTTCCCTTCTCCAGATTCTCTCAGTTCATGGGAGCTGAAGGAAGAGGAAGGGGAAAATGATGGAGATTTCTCTAGAACAACTTGGCAGGGCTATGCTGTGAAATTATGTAGGGGAACCAACCTTATGGGTACCCACTGAGTCTCCCTTTATTTTTTCAAAGTATTTTTATGTGAAATGCTTTTCATCTTTTGAAGATAATTTGAGCATTTTCTGAATTTTCTTCTTAGATAGTTTAACAGTTGTTTCCAAAAAAAAAAAAAAAAAAGGTAATTGGAAAGAACAAAGCCAAAACCTTTATCGTATTGTACTGTTCTTACTCTGGCTGATTTCTAACACTGGACTTACGTTGTCATTGGTTATTGGAAAAGAAATGTAGAAGGTTCTACCTATCAACTTTTCTACAACTTGTTACAGTGTATGAAGTATGATTTACTCAGTTTGTGATTCAGTGTATTGTCTTCCTAATATGTTGCTGTTGCCATTATTTCTTTAAATGGGCAGTTTGGGGCATGCAGTAAGGGGGTTGTATCTTGACTGGCTTCTATGTGCTCCAGCCTAAGAGGCTATCTCCAGTTACACAGACATATGGACAGAAACAACACAGGTAGAATCTGTCAGCCCTAAATATTATTGACAGGGAGCTTGCTGAAATGATCACCGACCTGCTGCTTGCTTTTCCCATTATTAGGAGATTTACATTTAGGCTCAGCCAAAGCAGATGTGTAGATTTGAAAGCATCTGTAAGTCACTTTCAAACACAATGCAGTTTTCAGATACAGCTGTATGAGAAACTGCAACATTTCTATAAATAAATTTTCATGAAGAAACTCTTTCACCATGAAATGTTTAATAAGTTTCTCTTTAGTTAAAGCATTTTAATGTATTTTTAGGACTAGAGAGACAAAAAAAAGATAGGAAGCTTTTGAAGATATTTTTTCTTAACTTCATCTTGGTAGTTCTCAAAGAGTTCCTTTGTCATTACCTCAGTCAGTCCCAGAAGAATGCTTTAGTCATCTCTAATGTGGACAGCAAATACCTCTTATGGTGAGTAGATAGCTGCAGAACATCTGCATGCATCAAAGAGCTGAAACAGGAACTGAAAGAAGTGAATGAACCCTTTTATTAGGGAGCATTTATTAATGGGTTTAATGTGGTTCTTTTCATTAGTTAAGACTTACCATGTATTTTAGAAAATTAAGCTGCTGCAATGTTAGATGGGCAGTAACGGAAGGAGAGAAAAAAATAAACATTAATAGCAAGAATGCTGATTTGTGACATTAGAGTGCAGAGGGAAGTTCTGCTGTTCATAGTTTTCCTGTTCTTTCAGTTACCCTATAGAATTTTTCTGAGCTATTTCCTTGGGGGTTTGTTCATGGTAGAACAGCAGCCCTGTTATGATAGTGAGACAAATAATTAAAAGGTGTTTTTCACCTTGCTTAGATGAAAAAGATTTGAGTTTACTTTCATTTGTCCAGGTGCTAATTTGCCACAAGTATTTTGTATCCCAGCAGTGCATAAAAATAAAGCCACATAACATCATAACTATGGTACAACTTTAAAATTTTGTGGGATGTACAATTCAACCTCACTGTTTGCAGATGCTCTAAGAAATGTGATTATTTCATCACTGAATGCATCCGGCAGCATTCCTCATTAAGTGGCAAGTTATAGTATACTTTCGGTCTCCAGTGTCTTTTACATGCAAATGATAAAGCTCACATGCTTTAAAACACATTTTTGTCATTTAAATTTGCGCCCTTTTGCACCTTTACAGTGCTTTTGTAAAGGATAGCAAAATTTCAGAGAAAGATTTCAAAAAATGAAGTAACACGTTATGGTACCTGTGTTAAATGTGTACTTAAAAATATTACATAATTTCTGTAACATACTTGTGGAAATCCACTTTCTTTCAAGCTCTAAACATGTTAAGAGAGCAGCCACAGTTAAGTAGTTTGGATTTCAGTACTACTATTTTACCCCCATCTATTTCACAATCACATAATTTCCTGGGTTAGAGAAGCAGCAAGTACTCTGGCATTATGAGCATTTAAAGTGTGCATAATCTTCCAGTACAACAGCAGAATGACTATAATTAAAACTGATGGAACAATTCAGCTACCTGGCACAAAGGAGCTGTAGGACGATCTGAAGTCTTTGTTAAGCTATGGACACAAAATGTAGCACTTCTTAGATAAAGCACACACAGAGTGCGGCTGGACAGCTATGATTTTAAGCAGTACTTCCTAAGGGTAAAAGGTGTTGAGATTTAAAAAACTTTTAAAATTTAAAAAAAAAAAAAAATCCATGCCTCTTTTAACCCTTTTATTTTACATTTATTTCATTTCTAAATGTTGAAAGACCTACAAAGGACTTATAACAAATTTTACTACCCTCTTTAGTCATAAATAAAGGGGCTTTTTCTTCCATCTCCTCGTCCCACCTGTATACAACTGAGCACCATGGAGGGAGACCAAATACTTAAGCTTAAGGAGAATGTTGGAATAAAAACAAAAGGGTATAAACTAACCATGGGTAAGTCTGGAGTGCCTTTGAAAGGGCTGGTAGGAAATGAACTTACTTGGTTTTAAAACAGGACTTGATAGATTTAAGAACAGTGCTGTATGATGTCCCTTGTTGTCCCTGACCTGCCCCTTCTTGCTTCCTTTGATCCTTACATCCCGCGCACAAACTAGTCTACGTCTTCATTTTTGGTCACTCTGCTGGGGTTCCACTCCCCACCTTCCTTTGCGTATCTGAACAGTGTTTTGTGGTTTTGACTAATTCGCTACCTTATATTGGGTGACCCTCAGTGTTTCACCAGGGTATAAAGAGCTGGGAGCGCCACATACTCTAGCTCTATGTTATTAAGAGAACCAAGCTGCAAGCTAATGAAGAGTCAGTGTACACCCTTGTGATGTTGAATAGATTAATTAAATAAATGTGTTTGTGGAAGATTAGACTCTACGATGTTTACATAAGTGAAACTCAGTTATTTTGCATTTTGTAAATTTCTTGAAATGGAAAGGAAAATATAAGTTATTTAGAGGACTTACACCCACATAAAATTAACTCATTAATAAAACTGTTGTATTTCTAATCACAAGAAAGATTAACAAACTCCTTTAAGCTCACTGTATGAACTGCACATAAGGATTGTTTCTCTTCAGAAAGCCATTGAGTTAATGGGAGTATGATCTAAATAACCGAAGTGGTCTTACAGCTGCCACTAATATTTCAGGTGCATTTGTTTAGCCACAGTTGAGGCATTTGCTCTTGTTCCTTATTGTAGATAGCAGACAAAACATTTACTCATACAGCAGGAGTGTATTCATACACTTCAGATGGCAAATAAGCTAGCACATTGCATCAAAACTATTGAAGAACTGGACCAGGAATTTCAAAAGGTCTTTTGCTGTTGTTGTTCTTCATCTAACATGGTATTAGATGGTGAAAAGTCTAACAGAAAAAGGTATAGCCCTGTATTTAAATGAATATTCAGCTGTAGCTGAAATCAGTACTCTGGGGGAAGAGAAGCTAATTCTTCCAAAGACTGTAACACGTCGATGATATTTGCATGATGTTCCCCTCATCAATTAGAATGATTTTTTTCTAGTACAGGAAATGTTTAGTATTGAATAAAGGAATATACTTTATGGTAACCTGTGCAGAAAACATATTGGCCTGTACAGTAGCACAATTGGAAGGGATCGTGTCCTGGGGTCCTGAGATAGTGTGCAGAAGGGTCAGGGACGGGACTTTGCCTAACACAAATTTCTTCCTGATGCACACAGCAGATGATCTGCTGCTTTGTCATGGTAGTAACACTTTCATGCTTGGGGAGTTGTGGAAACAAAAGCATTAAAGACATGAGGTACAGAGGTACAGAGGTACGATGTACAGAGGTACTATTACTATGAAACAGTGCTGAATTTTGTCCGTAGGTATTCCTTTTATCCTAGTATGTTCTTCTACATGCTGTAAGAATTTCAGTGTAAACGAGGAACTTTTTTTTTTATTTTCTAGGTGCCCCAGTTCTTTAAGCCTGAAATGGTGAACAGGTGGATGATTGCCAATAAATTCTGTGCTTGATCCAAAGTGAAGGGCAGTCTGTTGAGCTGATCAGTCCACAGATTTAGGACTTCTTTCTCATACTTCAGCAGTGAATGTGTGGGCACCAAAAGCAGTTCTTGGTGCTTCTTATGTTTAGTCCTATATTAACTCTGAATGTCTGTGAAATGTCTATTAGACTAGGAAGACTCAGTACAAAAGTATCATTGTGGAAAAGTTTGTTGTAAGAAAAAAAAGCAGTGCCCAAATTGTCAACAATTTCTCAATCAGAGAATGCAGCCTATGACCTACTGGGTTTGATAACTTCAAAAGCTTCTGGTTTAGCTTTTGCACTCGGTAGCACGAGAGAGCCTTCATTAAATATTGTATAGCATTCACCTGAAATTACCTCATCATCATTTCAGGCCATTGCCAGTGGATGATGGAAGAAGTTTTCTGACTGATATCTCTCTCCTCAGAGGCACTTCTAGTCAGATAAAATCCTTTTCTGAGAAATCTGCAAATACTGACAAAGAAAATTGGAACATTAAAGGCTACCTGAAAACCTGCAGTTAGTCTTTTTAGCTCAATTTGTGCCAACTGGAGTTTGTATAAACACAACCACTTAACTATCATCTAGAAAGATTTTCAAATATATTTGAAGAATATGAACGTGCAGGGTTAGACTGCTCCAATTTGTTTGCTTGAAAAAGTCTGCGTTTGGGATAGAAATGTTTTCATTTCTACAGATTCTGATTCCACTTAAACATATGCGTTTCCAGTCACGCTCAGTCAGATATGTGTGTGTGTATTTGAACTGGAAGTGGCACTTTGATACTATAGTATGTGTTGCTGACGTACCAAATATGACAGTAATTATTTAATAAAGTTTCAAACTAAGAATTGTATGTTTGTTTTCTGGTAATTTGGCCGTTTCTGTCTGTTGTGATTTTTTGATACCTGAGACAAATCTTTCTTTTTACAAGTAATGCATATCAGTAGATGAGCAATAAAACATAGTGCTTATTATAAAATTTTGAGTTCTGTGACTTTGAAGTCTTTTCAGTTGTATCACATTGATAACAGTTGAGACTGACCTGAATTTGCAGAGAAGTCCCTGTAATGCTCTGATACTGGAATTTTTTTGAAGGATGGTAAAGTTACTTTCTCAGGGATGGGGTTTCATGCTTCAGGTAACAGTTAGCTTTAAGTGAATATATTTAAACTTCCATTGCTTCAGGGAACAGCTGATTTTGCTCAGAATATAATTTCCAATGCACAGTATGTCTCAGCTTCTTTCATATCCCAGATATTTGTGTAAGCATTGTTTTGAAGTGCAACACAGACTAGTGTGTAATTAAGTAGAAAAAATAGCATACAAAATAATGAAAAAGCATTTAAATAATTTCCTTTCTTTTGTCTATAATTCCTGGTAATTATATCATACAGAAGCAGTGTTATTTGTTTGAATTAATAATGAAGCTTTGTTGTTAAAAACATCTTTTACTGTATTTGTAGGCAGATATAAGAGAAAAGTGCTAATTGAGTAAACTAAGAGAAATTACAGTTTAATTTAAATCTGTGAAAATTTCCATAAGCTGTATTTTCTTGATAAGTAGGTAATGGGGAGGGGACATTTCTAAAGTTATAATAAATAGGACTTAGTTTCTCAGAGAACAGTATGTTTTATTTTTGAATTTGAAGATGCAGATTCCCTACTGTTTCAGTGCTCAGTCTGGGACAAGCGTACCAATTGCTGTTGCATATCCACCATGACAGGGACTCCTCAGATATTCATTCTGCCAAAGGGACTGATTGGCAAGACGTGAATGGTAGCAAATCCATTTGAATATAATAGGAGAAAAAAAAAACAATGAGAAATGGGAGAAGCGCCATTTCCTCTACTGCTTTAATTTGTGTTTTGTCTCCTTTTCTGCCTCTGAATGTCTATCTGATTCTTTGACAAACAAAAAGCTTTACAGCTTCTCTTAGTGTGTAGTGCATTTGCATTATACTTGGTAGTTTTTTATGTACCTATAGCCATAGAGGGAGCTGTGCCTTATGAGCTGTGATGAAAGCTTGCTGTGAACCCCAGTTTGTGCTGAAGCACAAGAACATCATGAGGAAGCTCCTAGATTCCAGCAAGGAGTGGAGCAGCGCAGTGATTTGGGTGCAGAGCTCATGGTGCACTAGAAATCTCGTTCACCGAGGTCTAAATTTTTCACGTACACACTGATATGTGTCCCAGTAAGATATATCTGACAAAATACATGTGCAGCCCAAGCTGGAGAATTGCAGCCTGCCTTCCTAAGATCTTTCTTTTCTGACGTCCTGTAGTTTCTTCTGAAGTATGAAATCTCTATACTGTATTCAAGGAAATTGATCGCTTCAGCAAGATTTTCCAGTCTCTTCCACCTCTGATCAATAACTGCATAGCAAGCCCAGTTCAGTGGTGCGCAAGCGCTGTTTTTAACTACAAACTGTGCATGGGACTTGTAATTTAATAATCTGTATTACTGATTCGTAATAGTATAAAATAAGTATTTATCAGCATGTTGAAAAAGCGTTCCCAATAAGGGCCATCTTTCTCCTTGTAGCTGTACCCTTGCAGTTAATTTTACTGTGTCTGCAGTCATGCCGTCCTGAGTGTAATTCATTTCACTTTGGAAGTGATCATTAATAGCATCCTTGGTAAATTCAACATTATGCTTTGTATTTTTCTGGATAATTAGAAGATGTCCATACATGTCTGATGCTGGCCAGCTCTGTCTTTTTTTGTTGCTTGAGGACTTTACGTTTCAGTAGAGGGATGACAGCAGAATACTTTTATCTATGGGTGGTATCAGTAACAGCACAGTACTGTGTCATTACTGTTGCTGTGTTGTAGCAGTGACAACATTCTGGACAGAAACTACTTCACAAAAATAATTTTTTACTTCACCACTTTTCTCCCATGCTTTGTCTCATCTTTTTAAATTTTAGTTCATTGAGACTATAATATGTACTTGTAAAACGACAGGTAAAATAAAATTTATCAAAATTGTAGTAATATAAGCATTAATCTAATGATCAGATAAAAATTGTAGAATAAACAACAAAAGTAAGAGACCACTAATAAATCAGTCATGGTAGTAATTACCTACCTTATAGCTTTTCTTATGCATATCTGTCTGTTTGGGCATGTTCATATATTCTGCACGTGGGTTTCTGAAATCGTTAATTACAATATTCTAAAGCTCAGTTTACAGAAAAGAAAAAGAAGTTGATCCACTTACAAAGACAGATTACGGGACATTACAGTAAGCATCTGTCACAAAACTAACGCCCTGAATCTTTCATATCGTAATAGGAAGAGACCAGAGTGAAAGAGAAGTATATGCTTCTTTTAAACATATACTCTTCTTTAAATACATATACATGTGTGGATTATCTTCCAGTAGCCATATAGAAAGCTAATCATTTAAGCTAATTATTCCTCACAATCTGAGGAAACAAAACAGCAAGGTGCTACTAACATGCATAGGTGGCATGGACAGATTTTCATAAAAAGGAGTGGGTTGTCTCATCAGCAATATTATACCAAGTTGTGTAATTCATTCTGTGATTTGCTCAATGACTATGAAAGCTACAAATGTCTTCAAGCACATACACAAACATCAAAGGATAGTACTGGTATAGTAGAGAAGTATAAGGAGAAGTTACTTGAGTCATGATATATAGTTGTGCGGGATATCTATGATAGTTTTCTGTAAAAATAATTTTACTTCTAATTAGAGGATGAGATACCTAAGTGAAGAAGGAAAGAGTGTTGCAAGTCCCTGCAGAATTAATATACTGACTGTAATTTTCCTAGCATATTTGTATAAATTGTTTAGGCACAAATGCTTGTTTTGGAGTAGCCAAGTAAACATTAAGGAAGAAAGCAAAGGTAAAAATCAGAAGTATATATGGGAAACCACTTCGTAATTGACCAGTGGAAAAGAACTAGCTTAATTCTGCTTAATGCTTTTCCAAGACTGTTTGCAATCAATTTTTAATTTTATAAACTTCTTTTTAAAGCCATTTTGCTTCTGCTGTCACTTTAAAGACTAGTTGTACTGTGAGGTCTCTGTTTTTCATGTATCTTTGCGTACTCACAGGCATAAAAGCATGAGGTCTGATTTTTCATTTCTACTCATATGGGTTGAGCTGAAATCACCAGGTTTCCAAAAGAACTTCCAAACATGTTTTAGCCTAGGAGGCATTTTAAGTATTAATTGCTATTGTTGCTTTTTCATTCTGAGGGTTTAAGAATTTTTTAAAACTTTTAGTTCTCTAGATTTCATTGGGTTTTTTACTATCATATGTTATGATCTAATTCTCTTCATATGTTTTACTACAACTTCTTGGTTCTTTGCTCGCTGCATTACAGGCTTGTACATAATCTTCCACCCAGGTACTTGTCAACCCCGAGACTTGCTCTTCATGTGAATTTCAAGTGGTTTATTTGTGAAAAGCATGTACCTCAAGATCAGACATTCATCATGAGATTCACTTCCTTTTACTTCAGAATTTTTGCTTCAGATTTTTAGTCCAAGTTTAATCTTAAATATTCATCTGTAAATGTGAGATAGGTTTCATTTCATCTAACTTCAGATGTTTATAGTGTAAGGGTTTTATCCAGATTCTCCTTATTTAGATCATCTGCAGGTGATGATTCCTTTTTAATCTAAGTTCTTTACTGATTTCTAGAAAAATACTAACAACTACTTTTGAGTTGAACCTTTTAAATGGCCAAAGTTAAATGATGTGACTTCTGCTCTTGGAATAGATCTTAGCTGAAGGGCCACATGGGTGAATTCATTCATCAAACGGATGCTCCTTTTCAATTTTAATTGCTGTTGCAGTTGTGATCTATAATAAGACAGAACCTATTTTAAACAGCCAAAACCTTGTCTAAATCCCTGAGCAGTGTGAATATTAATGACCGGGTATGTTTGAAAGGTTAGAGCAAGCCACGGTAAAAACAAGGCACCAGATTTTAAAAAGAATGCACATCAGCTATGAATGCTTCAGGAGAGTATGATAAAGTATGAGTATCTTTTAAGGTATTGCTTCTTCATAATTTTAAACCAAAGCATTAATATTAGAGTTCCTTTCCAAAATATCATTTGAAATAAAAATCAGCTTTCAGGCTCTGCAGCAGTTTCTAATCTACTGTTTTCTTTTGTTCCATCCAGTTTTTGGATTTAATTTATCTTCATAATATTTGACTAAGATCTTCCAAAAGTACATTAGGCAGTATGTCATTCTGTCTCCTCTCATCTCTTCGTAAATATAAATATTTGTGTGCAAACATTCTTTGCTTAATTAAGAGGAAATAAAGTTCTTATCCTGTGTTTGAAAGTTCTCTTAAAAATGTTTATGTCTGTTAGGAAGTTAAAATTCTTCCTTGTTATTCCAAACTCAAAGAATTATAATGGTTCACATTTTTGGCTTTTCTAAAAAGCCAATTGTGAATAAGAAAGTGAGTTCTCAGTATTAATTTTGTTTGGCGTATGTTTAAAACCATTACATATTTCAGTACAGTATTGTGACTATATTATAAATTTCTTGTTTTTGAAATTAACCATTGGATTTTGCAAAATACTGATGTTGCTACAGTAATGATAAGCTAAAGTCATCTTTACTAGTATATTTACCACACAATGACAGGTAAAATGGTTTCACAAGATACAGCAGCATTCGGTGAGAGGATGTTGTATTTCTTGCCAACTCTGACTTCCTACTACCCTGATACTGCCTTTCTGGCATTTTTTCTTTGGAAGGGTATACATTGGGTGTCCGTTTCTCTTCATACCATATCGCCTTTTTGGCATTGTTGCACCCAGGCTGGATTCACTGAACCTAGACTCTGTGGATAGCATCGCTGCACTTCTTCTTTTAGCTTTTTGTTCTGTTTTTGTTGTTTTTCTTTTTTTTCAAAACTGTCTTGAACCCACGGCGGTGGGTCAGCCCTGGCCAGCAGCCAAATGCCCACCCAGCTGCTCTCTCACTCCCCCTCCTCAGCAGGAGAGGAGGAGAAAATAGCATGAAAAAGCTCGTGGGTCAAGACAAAGGCAGGGAGATCACTTACCAGTTACCATCATGGACAAAACAGACCCGACTTGAGGAAAATGAATTAATTTTATTGCCAATTAAAATAGATTTGGGTAGTGAGAAACAGAGACAAAAAAAATTTGAAGCAACAGCTTCTTCCCACCCCTTTTTCCAGGCTCAACTTCTTCCTTCCCGCCTCCTCTACCCCCACCACAAGCTGTCCCCTACGGTGGGTCGGTCGGAGCTGGCTGGAGCCGGCACCCTGTACACAATCAAGTAACAGGCATTACTCTCCTAATTTCAAATCCGGGCATTTGTTGCCCCCCATATGCTGCAGTGGTCGGTATGGCTGCCTGCAGGACATTTACTTGTTGAATTTTTTGCAGCCATGCATACTTGGCCTGAGCTTGGATTTTTTTTTTCAAGGATCAGGCCAAATGTCTTTCCACTTCTGGGACCAAATCAAGTTTCAGGTAGGGGTAATGAATTTAAACAACTTATTATTCTTTTTAATAATAATAATATTCATTACCTGATTATGCACGAGATTACAAAGTGAAGCATATCTGCTGTTTCAAGTGCTTATGCATAATGTCATAATTACTTTTTTTTAAAGAGAATAAAGTAATTCATTATTTGTTAATTTTATATATGCGCTCATAGAAAATGTTTCCAATTAAGCTTTGTTGGTCAATGACTCCAAAATTGAGTGGTTCTATCAGTACAGTGTGGCAAAAAAAATTGATTTACTCTCTTTTATAAACATTTGGGTCACATTTAAAAGCATTTGATGTAGCTGTGAAGGCTCTGTTGCAATGTAATTTGGCATAAATAGTGCAAAGTCATTAGTTGGTGTGGTTGGGCTAGAAGGATAACATCAGTTCATTTCAAGGCCTAATGCAGATATTAATGAAGTTTGGGAAGACAAATTCATTACCTGGAGACTGAATGTCTCTGTGTGTCTGCTCACTTAATCAACCAAATCAGAACATGTCCCTGTCCAGACCATGTTTTCTTCAGTGTTAGTGTTGGGGGTTTTATGGTCAGTTCTCTTGCTCGCTCTTTTCTAGAATATTTTATAGCCTAAAATTCTTAGCTTGTGTGACTGCTTATTTGATTTCTTCTCCTGTTGTGGGTTTTCATATCTCTTAGGCGTAAGCTTGATGTTTTCATGTAGGTGTAAGCTGGTGTAAGCATTATTTCAGAAGCACAAGAGAAAGAGTTATAATGTTTGAGGTAATCCCATATCTCATGATGTTGGCCAATGTGGCATTGTGCTAAAATAGTGTTCTGAAGCAACACAGCACCAACTTCCTCCAAGTACAATGTTAGACCAGTAAATGCATCTATAGGAGTCAGTCTGCTGCAGATAGTTACTTTTCTGCTTGATACGTGCATGCCCTGATTGTGCTCAGATTAGAGGCCACAGGCGTTAGCATCCATTTCTGACGAAGGGGATCAGGGCTGCAGATCCTGCCTGCAGGCCACATACAAGCCAGACACAATACTTGTTTCCTGAGCGTCATGGATATGAAACTGTGGAATACCTCTTCCCTGTAATAGGAATTGAGTTCCAGCAAAGATGTTTGAAGTTCTACATTTAAAAAAGCGCCTTATGCAGTAGTGTGCTATGCTTCTACTTAAATTCTGATGTTTTAATCCATGTGTCTATACACATATATGTGTATATGTGTTGCCTTCTGTTTAGCAAATACTTACAGATAATGAAGACAGTCACAAAAATCAAGACTGTATTTGAAAGAGAGAAACATACTTAGTGCATCACCTAACTGAATCAAACCAAATACTTAAGATCTTAAGATTACTTAAGCTATGTATGATATATTAATATATCTGTGTCTGTTTATGTGTGTACACACACAATGAATGTCTTTAAACACACATTTCCCTACTGGCCTGTGCTGGTTTTATAAAATCAATTTGTAAGAAGTTCTGTTCAACTTCAAGTTGCCCACCAAATTATTTATTCAGGTTGTTCCATTGGTCTTGCCTACTCTTATCCGTTGTTGTTGTGGCTTGACCCTCAAGATATTCTTCATTCCCAGTCAGAAATGTTCATACTGAGTTTATTATACATCAACAGAGATGTTGATTTCATTGTAAGTAATGTGCTTTCCATGACTGGTGGTTCTTTGGTTTAAGTAGCTGTTATTTGTCACACTGACAGGTACACCTACTGCGAAATGCTGGCGATGAAGTTACCATCACTGTTCAGTACCTCAGGGAAGCTCCATCATTTTTAAAGCTCCCATTAGGTAAGAGGAAATTAATGGATAGGAGTAATTTGTTTTCCTCTTTGCAGTATTCTCATAATAAGATGACAGTGACAAGAAATAGGACTTCAATCCTTGAGTGTTTTACAGGAAGAAATAGAAAATTGTGTGTATGCTTTATTGCTTAACATATAAGAATCTAATGCATACGGCATGACTGCTTCTGTATAGTTTATTCAAAATAAAACTGAAAACCTCATTAGAATGCATTACAATCATGGGTGATATCTGACAATTTTTATACAGAAGTTTTGCCTGAACACAATAAAATAGTGTTTACATACTTTTGTATCATACATTCACACTGAAAGGTATTTTCAGGACACTTACCAAACAAATTGATAACATTAAGTATGCGTATTTCATAAATTACTTTGATTTTTTCATCATTTTTTTCAGAGAGCAGAATTACGATGTGACAACTGAGTAATTTAAGAATGGTAAATTGTGAACAACGCAGAAGAGGGAAATTTTTGGTTCTTCTGTTAGCAAATATAAATATTCAAGACACTTGAAATCAATGTTGCAAGGAGGAAAGTGTACGTAGTGTATCAGCTAACTTAATCAGACCAAATAATTTTGCACAGTTTATCTTACATTTGATTCTCTTTCCAAATTAAGCAAAACAGATTTACAATGTGTCTTGTTTGGGGGATTTATGTAAGTTGGGCTCAACTATGTACTTGTTTTTTCTTGATTTCAGCAGAATCATAGGTCTCACAGGTCTAGCTCTTGTCATTAGAAAAGTGCCTGTCATTTCATCTAGATTCTTACACCTATTAAAAGCAAACTTGAAGGGCCTTTACTAAGCTAAACTATACATTTCATGCTAAAACCATTATTTCAATTCTTACTGTGTATCATTTCCATTTGAAAATTGAATCTAAATTCAAAGAAATCTTATGTTTACATTTGGAGATCTTTGGTCAGTGTTCCTTATAATGAAACTTCAGGTTTTGTCTTTTCTATCCTAGGTCATCAGACAACTATAGACTAATATCTATAATGCCTTGCATAACTGTATCCAAGCTTAGACATGATGTTTTTTACCAGTAGTTTCTGTGTTGTTGGCCGAATTTGTTTGTGGTTATGGCAGTCCTACAAGCAACTTTGTCTCATCTTGTTGACTGACATCACATACAAACTTTGACTCTATAAGCTGTGGTTGGTTAACCTTGGCTAAGAGCCAAACTCCCACCCAGCCGCTCTCTCACTCCCCCTGCTCAAACAGAACACAGGGAGAAAATAGGAAGAAAAAGCTCGTGGGTCAGGACAGAGACAGGGAGATCACTTATCAATTACCATCATGGGAAAAATAGACTCAACTTGGGGAAACTTAATTAAATGTATTGCCTATTAAAATAGAGTCAGGCAGTGAGAAACAAAGGCAAATGAACTGAAACAAAACCTTCCCCCACCCCTTTTCCCAGGCTCAACTTCATTCCTGATTCCTCAACCTCCCCTGCAAGTGATGCAGGGGCACGGAGAATGAGGGGTTGGAGTCAGTACACGATGTTCCCCTCTGCCACTCCTTCCTCCTCACACGTCTACCCTGGTCCAGCATGGGTCCTTCCCACCGGCTGCAGTCCTTTACAGACTGCTCTAGCATGGATCCTCTCCATGGGCTGAAGTCCTTCAGGAAAAATCTGCTCCAGCGTGTGTCCCCCACAGGCTGCAGCTTCCTTCAGGGCATATCCACCTTCTCCAGCGTGGGGTCCCCCATGGGCTGCAGTGTGGGTATCTGCTCAAACATGGTCCTCCATGGGCTGCAGGGAAATACCTGCTTCACCATGGTCTCTCCATGGGCTGCAGAGGAATCTCTGCTCCGAGCCCTGGAGCACCTCCTCCCTCTTCTTCTTCTCTGACCTTGAGGTTCATATGATTTTTTTCTCACACTTTTCCTCATGCCTCTTCCTGTTGTTCAGTATTTTACCCTTTCTTAAATAGTTTCCCAGAGGTGCTACAGCCTTGGCTGCTGTGCTCAGCTGTGCCCTGCAGTGCCTCTGTTGGAGCCAGCTGGAACTGGCTGTGTCTGGCCCAGAGCAGCCCCTGACCATCTCCCACCCCTGGGGCCACCCCACCCCCCAAAACCTTGCCGCTTACATCCAGTATGCACTCTATGTGAGACAGCTGCCACCTTCACAAGGAGTTCACGCAGGTCCGGGAATAATGGTGCCCTCTTGGTACATCATAGGAGAGAAGAAGAACTTAGCTGACTCCTGCATTGCCTTTCTCACCAGGAGGCACTGCAGCCATTCCTGTCTGGGAGGCTGAGACCATGGCACTGCTTCCATAAAGTGCTATTTCTGGAAAGAGAAAGCAGTGATTAGCAGGGAGACCAGATCATCATCTGTTCTCTGTGACCAGAGGTGCATGCAAGGCTTCTGTAGGTAAATAGCCTCCATGAACACTTGAACCAGGAACTTTCTTTCACCTTACAAAAATCTTCATTCTCTTTCAAAGGGCCTGTTTCGTGGCCTGCGGCCAGCTGGCACCATTTGGAGTCTGCCCCTGATTACTGTTGTTCAAAGAAAACGTGTTTGGAACAGGGAGGACTGTGCCAGTTTAGACAACGTATCACAGACTATCAACAAGCCCAGCAGAGAAGCAATTCTTCTTAAATGAAACAGACATCTTGGATACAAACTGCTTATTTTGGGTAGCTTATTAGAGCTGCCTCCTTTACACAGAGCATGAGAAAAGCTTTGGCAAGCATTGTACTACCCTGCCCAGTCCCGTGCATGAACCCACGCCTTCAGTCCTATACTATATGCTCAACAAAAGGATTTGCTAAGTAGGATCAGACAGCTGAGGAACTGAAGAAAAGACCCTTCTTCTGAACTGAACTTGGACCTCAGTACAGAGCTCACTTGCTCCTCTCCAGGATGTTCTGTTCAGCCATCCCATACAGGCTGAAACCAATCTCAATGAGTGAGATGATCTTGGGTGGGTGACTTGACATAATACTCGTTCTTTTGGTGAGAAAATAAGCAAATAAGGTGTAGAAAATTATTGAAAGTAGCTCTGGTTTAGGACCATACACTGAAGTTATGGAGAATAGCAGTGGTGGGACAAAGCACCCCATTTCAAGAAGAGTTTTTCACAAGCCCATGCACAAAAGGGAATTCCAGTCATGAAGCGTTAGTGACGCATATAACAAGCTAAGCAGCAATTCTACTGTGCAATAAAGTACTTATCAACTCACAATGCAGGCAAGATTTAAGTATATACACGCATATATCTGAAGCATCTTGGCCTTCCCTAGCATCCCAGAAGACTCAGGCTCATGGTCCCCTACCTTCAAGCATTCAGACCAGCTTGTACGCTGGCAGTTTTAGTACTGTGGTGTGTTCAGTTCAAATGCAACCATACCGTCTCTTTCTGTTCCTAGTATTATTAATATTTATTATAAGTACATCATCAGGAGTGGCATCTGCTTACTCTGCTTCTTTCTCATACCTCTTCCTTCCCTATGCTATCTCATGCCATGGCTAGGAGAAGCACAAGATGTCACAGCAGGGAAGTATCTTCCTACAGTTCTCACCACATTTTTCTGGTTGCTTCACTCCTTCGTGGATTGTGAACAGCAAATACAGGATTCGGCATGGATGTAGACATGGATACTGATTAACTGACACGTAAGGATGAGACAAGGACTGCTTGTTTCTGTTTGGAGGAGGCCCTAACCCAAGGCGCTATGCCAGTATTGATCATTGTCTCTTTCACAGGCAGTCTTGGCCCTTGCAAGACGGTTATGAGACGTCTATAATAGTAAATTAAATTATGCCAGGAAATATTGTCTGCCATAGGAATTTGATCAGCAATTTTATAAAATATTACAGAATGCTTGTCCTAATTTTGCATAAGGCAAATAATTATTTCTCAAAAAACTATCACACCCAGATCAGAAGTTGGCATGGGCCAGTAGGGTCATTAACTGTCTGCTTCACTGGGTTGTCTGGCTCCATGGCTAGGATGATTCCTCATCCTGTGGCTTGTGGTTTGCCCTAAGGTCGCTATCAGCTAGAGAGAGCATAGATTTGTGTTTCTGAAAATGAAAGGAAGGAATTTTGGTTCTTTTGAGGCTGGGTCAGGAAGTTATTAGTGGCTATGAGGGTTATTTGTTAGCCTGTTACAGAATAATTATGGCATCAGCTCTTGGATATTGTCATTAAGGATTCTCTGGAGCCCTGCTCAACTCTGGAATGGGTAATGGACCCTTTTAGATAAGATTCACTGCTGCTGGGAATACTCCTCAGGACATTTTATGATAAAACAGGCTCTCTTCAGAATTTTTCTTTTTGATAGTTACACCAAATTGTCAGAATATTCTGAAGTGGCAAAGCTTGTAGTATAATCAAAAATTACGAGGAGTGTTTTGTTTGATTTTAAATTTGAGGTTGTTCTGGAATGGGCTTTTGTCTATGACATAATTAGCAAGTTAGATAAATGAGATTGTATATATATACAGGAGTTCTCCATTATCATTCAGCAATGTTGATCATGAGTCAAATTGTTGTAAAGGATAAAGTCTTGCTGACTATTCACTGTACATTGTACATACTGTCTTGCATTTGGGGGTTTTTGTTTGTTATTTAAAGATTTAGTGTAATTCACTGACTGAATTAAAAAAACACCTGTTCATGGGACTCTGAGTTAACCAGAACTTTAAGAGACCTTTCTAGATCTAGAAAGATTAAGGCTTTTAAAGTTAAAAATAAAATCCAGGCTTTATTAAAATGAGTAGTAGAATACCTAACTTTTTAAATTGAAAAATATCAGTGATTCTGTCAAAAAGAATATAAAAGGATTTATAAACAGCTCCTACCTGTACCACTGCAAATGAGTTCTTGCTTTAGGTTTAGCGTCAGCTAGCTTGGTGATTTCCTGAGTTACTGCTAGCTCTGCAAAATCTCCTGTGATCCTCACAAAGTTTCTTTCCCTCACCTCAGAGTTCTGCCTGCCTTTTTCCTGCTACCCCCAGGGACATCTCAGTCTCTTTTGTGAACTGCAGACTCCTGTATCCTTGATATCTCTCTCTCTCTCTCTGACCTCTTCTTACCATACAGGATAAGGTGTTTTTTAACTCTGACCATACTCAGCAATTGCTCAGGTAAATATCAGGCTAAGATCTTCTCCTCACCCACATGATCCTTCCTAACCCAGCCTTCTCAAAAGAATAAAAATGCCACAGCTGAGAATAAGCAAATTAAACGGAAAGAATAAAAAGGCCACAGCTGAGAATAAGCAAATTAAACGGATGATGCCTGTCATAGCATAGGTTTACATTTCTCACGATACGGGTGGGATAAGAGGAGAGCTAGGTAATAATGATCACTAGAAATCTCACAACATACCAAATACTTTTTTTTCCAGCATCGGTACCCATCAGGGTACTGTATTTTAGTCATGGAGGGGAGAGTTACCTGTAGCAGATGTTTTATTTTACGTAAACGCTTTGATAGTCTTTCTCGAACTAATGTTCCAGAGTTTGGACTGGTACTTAACACTTGATTTGGAGTCTCATGTACTTGAGCAAGGGCTACAGTAGCAGATAGTACAAGATTTACTTTGTGTTAGTATATTTTGTATCGTGTATATCATGTGTATGTACATACTGTGTTTTGTTCTAAGAACAGGGAGGAACGACTGCCTGATTGCTCTGGGGCTGCCATGTGGGGAGGCAAATGGAGCTCCTTGGAGAGACAAGGAGCACTGCGTCTTCCAAGAAAGCAGCTGAGCATATACAGAGGGAGCTTCTAAAATGACCAAGACCATGAAGGAGTAGTCCATGAGTGAGTGAGGCAGAATAGGTAGGAAGCAGACTAAAAGACTTAGGAGCTTGCTTGCTCCAGTGGTAGAGGTAACATAGCCTGAGAGAGGCTGTGTAGTTTGTTTGACTCAGAGAACCAAAGGAAGCTGCTGAACTGAAAAGCAAGTCTGCAGGCACACTGTGGGAGGAGGGAAATTTGATCCTTAACCTTTTATTCTTAGCTTTTCCGTGCAATGGATGTCAGTTTTCTCTACTTAAAAAAAAAAAAAAAATTCTAATGTAGTATTTTGTATTATGGCAAAACCTGCATTTAGAGATTTGAAAATACCTAAATTGATGTCTTTTGATATGCTTAAATTGCTGAAGAGATAGAATAATTCCACTTTAAGAATCTGATTGACTCATGGACCTGTCATAGTTGTCTACTGCCGGAGACAGTGGGACTCCCCAACAGGGAGACTCTTCAGTGGAGAATATAATACCAGACCTTTTATTTCATTATATTTATTTTAAAAAATTAGAAATTATCTTCTGTTCCAGCAAGTCATTGTGGTCATCTATGAGTCTGAACATAGATTTTTGTAGTCTACTGTACATATATAGTAGCTACAAAATGTTGTAGCTAAATACATCTAACGCTGTACAGAAAGGACTTCAAATGAAAACATGATGAAACTTCAGAATTCATTGTATAATTCTGAGACTTCAGCACTGAACTGACAGAGATTTGTTACAGAGAAAATGAGGTTTTGTTGAATTAAGTTCCATTTCGCTAAATCTTTCAGATATGTGGAATAGTTATGTACAAAAATACATGACTAAGAATGACTTTTTGACTTCTGTGATGTTAGACTTGACAGACTTATTAATGTGAAATCATTTACAGGCAATTTCAGGTGACTTCTTCAGATGGAAAAATGAGTTTTCAGTGATGATGCATATAATGCTGTGAAATTGATTTTGTGTGCTTTATTGATAAGACCAAGTGCTGTCTGACCATAACGGTGTATTATTGGTGCTATATGTTAACATTTTACATTTAAGCAAAAATTACACAACGATGTGACTTTGTGCTGATTCCATTATTGTATGTTACAAAAGTATTAAGCTTTCCTGAGGTCACTTTAACTACTAAAGCAGGATCATGATGCATAACTGCTAAAGGAAGAGCTATCTTGAGGAATATAACTGTGTAATATTAACATACTAATATAGTATCAACATTTCAAGATGAGTGTTTGGTTTTAATTTCTCAGTTTGGGAAGGTGCATCATTGTTGAAAGTAATTGGCATGTTGAAAAAAATATATATCCATTAATAAAGTGTGTGTATGTGTACAGTTACTACTTGCCTCAGAGTTTCTTATTAGCTTTGTTTATAAATGCAGTTCATGGTTATAATCTAAGGTGAGACTTTCAACACTCAATAGGAAATTTATTCATTAAATTAATAGGGTTTGTGCAACTGAATTTCTTATTTGTATTTGAATATCTCGTTCTCGGTGAAAAAAAGGCTTAATGTTGCAAACAGTTAAGCATACAAATAGTTCCTGTGAGCACAGCCTCTATAAAATGACATCTAGCTACTTTTTTACTTTCTAGACATAAAATATAGCATATGGTCAGACACATTATATTGGCTGTCATTCCAAAGTACAAGTAGTACTTCTGGCCTGGTTTGGTGATTCATATTAAAAATTATTCCTCTGTTTTACAGCTGGAATAGATATTGCCTGATATATACCTATATTTTTAACTTAAGCAATTATTTTTCATGATCTGATTTCCAGGTTCCCCTGGACCATCCAGTGATCACAGCAGTGGAGCTTCATCACCTCTCTTTGACAGTGGCTTACATTTAAATGGAAACTCAACTAACACTGTAAGCAAATGAATAATAAAAACATAGTGTAAGCTATGTAAGTTCTCTTTCCATTCTGAGCTTCAAAATGCTAGTGTAGGACTGTAAGACTACCCTAATTTTTTTGTTGTTGTTTGCTTGCTTGCTTGCTTGCTTGTTTAATTGATTGATTTTTAAGTGCATACACTGTAAAATTCTGTACTTAGAAAGTAGCCAACATGGGGCTCTGGGCTGCTGGGTTCTTACTCTGAGGCAACAGAGAAGCTTGGAGGAGTGAACACAGTAAGATTTAATCGTTGTTGAGGCATGAATTCATGTGAACTTTTGTCATAATTTGCTGAATTGTAGTATTGTACTATTGAATTTAGTCCAGCTATAGATGCTGAAATATACATGGAATTCAGAAAATAAAGTGAAGTTGAATTATCGGAGCAAACTTTCGTGATAGGAAAGAAAGGGAGAAAAAGAAATAAGATGGGGAAGCAGACATGGGGGGGGGGAGGGGGAAGGGCTGTTTCTTTAATCCAGAGGAAATTCAATTCTCTTTTCTACAGTGAACAGCTATGATTGAATTAATTGCAGTATTGTAGAAAAAAAATGTCGTTTCTCCATGAAAAATACTAGTCACCGAAGTCAAAGAAGATAGGATATTTTGGTAGACGACAGTGTTGTTCTTTTAAAAATGAAGATTGAAGGTATAAATACTAGCTGTACAAGGACATGGACCTTTGTGTTCAAAACTTGTTTAGCTCCTAACAAATTGTAGCTGTAATCTTTCAGCTGGATATTAAATTTTACAGGAATGCCCAGTGAATGCAGTGAAGGCTTCTCCTCTCCTCTGTTTTTCCTTTTCTTTCCTACTCAGCCAGAGATACCAGTGTCTGCTGCTTACTGTACTTCTCCCAAGCTTTGCACTTTTTTGAGCACTGTCTTTCTAAACTAATCCTTAATGCTTGTTTTCATCTAATAAATGTACATATGAGATAATACAAACATATATGTATGATAAATAAATAAATAGAAATATGCTTTTCTGTGGTTGCCTGTACCTTAGTGCTTGAGGTCCAAACTGAGCATAGATACGGGAGGTTTCATGTTTATTTGTTTCTAATTATCCAGATAATTATTACCTTTAATAAGCTTGTATTTTTGTCATACTAAAAAACCCCAATCTGTCCTCAGGGTCCAGCATTCTGCAATGCCTGTCTACCAGGTGCTCTGCAGACAATCAAAGCCCTTTCTGCAACGAGCTTACGTTATAAGAAGAGGGCTATGGTCAGATGATTGCCTGTGATTGCATTAGCATGTTGTAGTAAATTAATGCCTATTAACTGCTAGAATGAGTGTGACATAATAACTTTCAATAATCATTCTGACTGTACTGTGGGAATTGCACACTTTGAATTCTACGTATTATAAAAACATAAATAGGTCGCTGGAGTTTTGTGGACTTGTAAGAAAGTAATTTAGAGTTAGTTTCCAAGGCAGCACGAAAAAGACTGTGCATAAGCTTGAAATATAAGTGGAAAAATAGAAGGTAAGAAAAGGAGACTACTAAGGTACTAGCTTGTTTTTATACAGCACTTAATTTTTCTGAAGCTTGACATAAAGTCACATGAGGAGCACCAGACACCATGACCTAGAAGTGAAATAAAGCAAAACAATCTACATTATATCTAGCCTAATAAAAAAGTCGTGATCTCTCTTCATGGGAAACAAAATGAAAAATTGCCAGATTCTTTATGTGAAATGCAAAACCAAGTTTCTAACTATGCTGAGCAGGAGTGACTTTGAGATGGTCTGCTGGAAGTGTGGGTTCAAACTTCTATCAAACTAAGATGTGAGTGTAACTGAGCTGTGATCAGATCTTCAAAAGTGGTTATAAATATGTTTTGACTACCAGCTAGTGAGTGCTTCTCCTTTTTTTTTAATTAGATATTTTCATTTTTACAGTAAAGGAAGAACAGAATCAAAATTTCCTATGATGGTATTTCCCATTAAGGCTAAGGATATTTAAATCCCTTTTTAATGTCATCTTGGTAGTGGAGATCTGACTCACTTTTAACATTGCATCTTGTAAGTTTTGTTGCAGTTGTATGTACCTTCCTAACCACAGTCAGATCTATGCCATATTAGGCAATGCCCGTATATTTATGAGTGGAATTCTTCTCCAAAAAGCATACAAGGTAAAGGAAATGATAGGAATGAGAGGTAAGGAATTACTGTTGTGCCACTTTTACCAAGCTGTCATTCAGCATGCCTGTTCTGAAAAACAATAATATAGAGACATGTGAGCTAATGCTGTGTTCAGGCTGTAAAATTCACGTTACCCAGTAGAATACGTTGTGGTGATACTAGCTTGTATCATGTAGACAGTAGTTTAGCCATGTTAACATCAAGCTGCTTCTGCCTAATATGATTATACCATTTTCAGTTCTGGCGCTCGCTTGCCTCTGTTAGATACATCTTTATCACCTCTGCTGTGAAGCATCTGTTATATGTGAAGTGATATCATCTTCAGGGTTTATATACATCCTCCCTATAACATCAGAGCAGTTTGCAGTATAGCACTTCAACAAGGTTCTCTGGAACACAAAGAAATGAGCTGAAGTGCTCTCTTCACACCTAATTATTTTGTGCTTGGGCACTGCGACAAATACTGTAGAGCTTGGTAGTGGCAGATATATTCATCTGTATCTTCTAAGTGGTTTATTAAACACAATGTGAAGTCTCAGAGGGGAACATAAAACTTTCAGAGGAGGTGGTCTCTAGGCTAATGATTACAGGTTGTTCACCTGAGGGATTCTAACTAAAAAACAATAAAGAAAATTCTCTAGTGATATTCTCCTAGATGTCCAAATATCCTAGATGTCCAGGCCAGCTCTCAGGAGAAATTGGGGGTGAAAAAAGAAGAGACCGGAAATAAAACAAATTCCTGTTTAAGATACCGTTGAATAATATGATAGTTACTTTGCAAAGGCAGAATGTAGTAGGTTTTCATTTGTTTGAAAATCCAGCTTCCCTGAATTTTCTAAAATGGATGTTCTAGTAAGTGAAGTGAGACCAGAGTAAATGATGATTTTCTGTGTGTTCATGTAATTTAAGAACTCTAATTTAATTTTGATAGTATATGTTTAGTTTGGTTGCTTAAACGAAACTAAACAGACACTTAAAATTTTCTAAAATGCTTTAAAATATTTTTTCCTTGGTTGCTTTGTTTCATCTGTTAAATTAGAAAGTTTTGCTTTAAAAAAGACATTGCCTACTTCATCATCAAGTAAATACAGATGCTTCACTCTTGATGGGATCAGTAGAATGCTGAACCTTTAATGTCAATGGTAGTCCTGGTTCCAGAGTGAGAGAATAATATGGTTCAATCCCAAACATGCAAAGGCAAAAAGGGAAGAGGATCCAAGAAAGGTGGGTGAACACCCTCTTGCTGGCAATAAAAGCTATTCTGATGGATACTTTAGTGGAGTGTGTGACCAGACCATTGAATTGAGATTGGATTGATGCCCTACATCTGAAAGCTTCAATAGTTTTATTTTTTGAATGTTCCTGTAGCATCTTCCAAGTCAGTATAAACACGCTATTGATCATTCTGAAGTTTTATTCTTCATTTTTGTCATCCTGTAGCTCACTTCAAAGAAGAAAATTTTCAGGATTTCAGATCAATGCCTTTTCTATTAGAAGGGTTTAGCGTGTGATGCCAATAGACTCTGCCAACTCTTGATCTGAAAATCCATTATTTTCTCACTGAATATGAAAGTAATGTAACTTTAAATTGACTTCCAATTCACAGTGTATCATTTGGTAATGTACGTGCATAAAATGTAATTAATGTAATATATACAAAATTAGCTCAGTTGGAGGTACAGCACTGGTTACTGTCATGAAAGTAATCATCACCATGTCTTCCATTTGTTTGTTGAAGAGAAAATTAAAATAGATGAACACAGCTAGCTACACTTAAATATTTTGAACTGCTGCTCTGCTGAGGACCTTTGCGAAATAAGATAAGCACACTGCAAATAAGTGTGCTCCTTTTTCTCAATTAATGAAGTATAAAGTAACTGTCCCCTTTCCACCTACAGGGAAAAATAATCCAAATTTTCTGTTTCTGATCACACCTCTCATAAATCATAGCCATAGAAGCTGGAAAAAGCCTATTAAATAACACCTTCCTACTCCATTAATATAGAATTGTTAAGGAAATGTTTTTGATATTGAGTATTGAAATTGTTTAATTTACATTTAGCTGTTCAAAAGTGCTGTGTTTTTCTAATTGTGATTAGAGTTGATTGGGACTTTCACTATGACATTAATGAAGTGAATAAAAGGTATCTTTAAAAGTATTATCTTTTAGATGTATTGATCCTCACTGTCACTGCTAATCCTTTCAGTAGACTTATTTCTTCTAGTATTTAACATCTGATTGATCAGGTTGGTTGTTTCTTCTGCACAGCAATTAAACACTTGTATAATTTCCCAGTAAAGTTTAAGTCAAATATGGTTTTAGGATTTATTTTCCTTAACTTAGAGCATTAACAAAAGCTGGTGAAAGGAAACATGGCATTGAAAGTACAAAGAAAGTCTTACTAGCTGCTAAATAAATGAATACTGAACAATATTTGCTGCTTTATGACATCTAATACTAGTTTAAAAAGTACTCACTTAAAACACTGAAAATTAATCTGATGCTCACACACTGTCAGAAAAGGCAGCTTCAATTTTTGAAGTGGGGGCTGGCCTAAATCCAAGTCTGTTGCCACTTGAAAAGAAGTCGAAGACCAAGAAAGGTCAGCTAAAAGATTCTGGCTTCGTTATTTATCTTTCAGAAAAAAGTGCAGCAGGGTCACAATAGAACTAACATGCCAAGTAGGAAACAGTAACTTGCATTTTTTAGGTATCTGGTTTCATTTTTTAATTATACATATTTTCCCATACACAGCTCTTTCATGTGAATGCATTGTTTCTTGTAGTTCTTAGGAATTTGTTTATTTGAGTTTGCAGCAGCAGCAAAAAGAAAATGGCTAAGGATATAAAGCCCAATTCTTTAATTTTTTAATAATTTCTGATATAAATTGGGTCATTTTCTTTATCCTTATGCATTTACTTTTTTTTTTTAATTACACTGTGATTAAAATATTGAGTCCCTTTGCTTACTTGATGGATTGTAGGGAGCAATTCATCTGACTAGTCATGAGGAATCTGTTTTAGGAAGTGTTGTATTGCTCTGTAGGTTGCACCAAGTGCATTGAGCACCTTTCATTTGCACAAATAGACAAAGGAGTTTTGGGGAGAGTTGTTATTTATTAATGCATTATGGCTTCCTGTTTGGCCCATGATGTTCAGGAGTGCAGAATGAGAGCTGTGGAGGAATTAAATTTATATTTGATTCTTGCAGACTGTGTGGAGTTCAAAGAATTTCCCTAACCTTGAGCTAATTTTTCTAAGCAAGAACAGCATGCCCCGTTTGGGGATATGAAAGGCTGCCAAAAGCTGTAACAGCTGAATTTGGGGTACACTTGCATTTATAGTGTCACACCATAATCATCTCAACATTATATTGTGTTCTCTTCTTTTCCTTATATACCATTAATGTTGGGGTTTGATTTCTGACTGCTGCTGTTGTTTGAGAAGAGTCATAATTAGTTCCTGCTTTTTGTGCTGAGATTTAATATAAACTACTCTGGCCCCTGGCCCCTACCCCCAAAGGAAGAATGTATCTGGAGAGGTGTTCCAGGCAAGGTCGTTGAGGTTACTCGGGAACCAATTACATACTAGCCCGAGGGAAACAAATTAAAGAAAAAAGGTGCAAGATTCTGTCAAATAGTCCATATGTAATGTCTAAAAATATCTTAGTCAGGCTTGTACCTTATTGGTTCATTAAAAAAATGATAATGTAATAGCACCTAGCAGCACAGCTGTAATGAAATATTCATTAATATTTCCATTGTAAATCACTTCTAGAGAAACTTATATAATTGAAAGGTTTGCCATTTGTTCCTTACTGGTAGAATAGTAATCCCATTGATTTAAATGCATAGCTACTGCAGTGAATAGCACAGTGTACATCCCTAACATGTACTGCTATACAGACTCTCCATGTAAACACCACATATAAACTGTTCAGTGTCTGCAAAACCATCCATTAATTAAAAAGCATTAAATGTCCTCAAGAGCAGTCATTAAAATTCGAAAGTGTGCGTGTGATGCAGCATTAGAATTAAAAAAATTGTTTCTTTTCTGTGTTAAAAAGGGGGGGGGGGGAGTATCCTTGTTTCACATGCTGTTTCACCTTCCTCCCATTTAATTAAACAATGTCTGTTAATTAAAATAATGTAGAATAGAGCTGTATAATTAAAAGTTGCTGCTTTCACTGAATTTTAAAGATGTCAAATAACTTGTCCAAATTGTTACTTCATCTGGAAGAGCTTGTTTCCCGTATAGAAGCTTTTATCTATTAAATGATTTGGTGATGCATACTTTACCAGATAATCACTGTCTTCTTAAAGCTGTCACAGCATTGTGCACCTGCATCTAAGAATTCCATTAAAAATAAATAAACACAGAGCCTCTCCTGAATTGATGCTGCATCAAAGGAATGCACAGGTATTTTGTTATCGTCATTAAATCCCTCTGAATTCTGAGGCAAGTCGAACACTCTAATTGACTCCTACTTACAGTAGATATCTCAATAATGTGTTTCTTCAACTGGGCATCACAAGAGTTTCACTCAGGTCTCTACTCCCGGCTGAACAGTTGTTAATCGTGTTGTTCAGTGATTAAAGTAAGCTAATGTAAGATTCTTTTACTGCTAAGTGGAGCAGTCTTGTTTTCTTCTCAAACCAGTCTACAGCCTCTGTTTCCCATCTGTCCCTGGAATAAATATTTAGCAAATGCTCAGCCATACATTGGTCAGATCAGTTCCTTGATCCACTGAAAACTAATCCTACCTATATTTATAAATATATATAATCTATGTATATACAATGTATAGATGTATTTCAGTCACAGACCTGACTGAAAACTATATAGGGAACTCATCTAATTCACTGTGAGTTGAATGGTTGCGGGTGCTTTTGCAAGAAATTATATGTCTAATTCTCTTCCTCCAGAGTTAACTGTAAGGCAAATCTGACTACTTTGAAAAGCTTGTTATATTGAGGGCTTTCTTTTGAGTATGCTGTAACATTTTTAGTAATGGAGTTTTGACAAAATGCACTCCAAATTGCACGAAAAAAGTCCGAGAAAGTTAGCATTTACTAATCTGAAAGTTTTTACCAAAATCCGTTAAAACCTATTGGCCAATGTTTCCAGTTACAGCTTAAGCTATGCCAAGCCATTTTTTAGCATTTCAAGAGCTCAAGGACCGTCTGGACAATGCTTACGGTCATATGATTTCATTTTAGGTAGTCCTATGAGGATCAAGGATGATCCTCATGCGTCCCTGCCAACTTGAGATATTCTGTAATTCTGTGATTCTATGATATCAACCTCAGAGTTGTTTTTACTAGGAAAATATTTCAGTATATAAATATCAAATTACTAATCTTGCTAGCACTTTTGCACACTTATTTTACTAAGAAATATTTTATATTGTTCTCAGAAATTATCATCAATGCTCACCAAAGCAGAAATAGCAAAAATCTCTTTTTGAGCCAGTGTCAACAAAGACATTAATGTAGAATTAGTTATGCCTCTTACATATACATGTGCTTGGTAGAAATACCAGTTTATGGAACAGGCTCCAGACTTTAACGATGCACTTTGATTCTTATTTCATTGAATCATAAAATCATAGAATCATTTAAACACCCTTAAGATCATCGAGTCCAGCTGTTACTCTAACACTACCAGAGCCACCAATAAACCATGTCGCTAAGTGCAACATCTACAGGTTTTAAATACCTCCAGGGATGGTGACTCAATCACTTCCCTGGGCAGCCTGTTCCAGGGCTTGACAGCCCTTTTGGTGAAGAAATTGTTTCATAATATCCAATCTGAACCTCCCCTGGTGCAACTTGGGGCTGTTTCATCTCGTCCTATCGCTTGTTACCTGGGAGAAGAGACCAACACCCACCTCGCTAGAACCTCCTTTCAAGTAGTTGTAGAGAGTGATAAAGTCCTCGCCTCAGCCTCCTTTTCTCCAGGCTAAACAACCCCAGCTCCCTCAGCCGCTTCTCATAAAACTTGTGCTCCAGACCCTTCACCAGCTTTGTTGCCCTTCTCTGGACACGCTCCAGCTGAACACAGTGTTCGAGGTGGGGCCTCACCAGTGCTGAGTATAGGGGGACAATCACTTCCCTAGTCCTGCTGGCCACACTGTTCCTGATACAGGCCAGGATGCTATTGGCCTTCTTGGACACCTGGGCACACTGCTGGCTTATATTCATCCGGCTGTCGACCAACACCAAAGCCAACATGGTCCTGTTCTTCTGGGCAGCTTTCCAGCCACTCTTCTCCAAGCCTGTAGGACTACATGGGGTTGTTATGACCCAAGTGCAGGACCCGGCACTTGGCCTTGTTGAGTCTCATACAGTTGGCCTTGGCCCATCAATCCAGCCTGTCCAGATCCTTCTGTAGAGCCTTCCAACCCTCAAGCAGATGAACATTCCCACCTAACTTGGTGTCATCTGCGAACTTACTGAGGGTGTACATGATCCCCCCATCCAGGTTGTTGATAAAGATATTAAGCAGAGCTGGCCCCAGTACTGAGCCCTGGGAAACACCACCTTGTGACTGGCCACCAACTGGATTTAACGCCATTCAGTGCAACACTTTGGGCCTGGCCATCCAGCCAGTTTTTTACCCAGCAAAGAGTACGCCCATCCGAGCCATGAGCAGCCAGTTTCTCCAGGGGAATGCTGTGGGAAACAGTGTCAAAGACTTTATACTAAAGTACAGGTAAACACAGCCTTTCCCTCATCTGCTAAGTGGGTCACCTTGTCATAGAAGGAGATCAGGTTAGTCAAGCAACCCCTGCCTTTCATGAACCCAGGCTGAATGGGCCTGATTGCGTGGTTGTCCTGCATGTGCCACGTAATGACACTGAGGATGATCTACTCCATAACTTTCCACAGCATCAAGCTCAGACTAACAGGCCTGTAGTTCCTCTTTCTGGCCCTTCTTGTAGGTGAGCATCACATTTGCTAATCTTTTATTTCCTTTTAGATTGTTTTACATTTCAATCTTCATCAAAATAACAATTAATTAAATTTATTAACTCATATAAATTAAAATAAATTCATTGAAAGTTAAGTTTACAAGTCTATATCTTGCCAGTCTTTTGAAACCCTCAAACGTGTAATTTAGCAAGTAACTGCAAAAATTAAGGAGTTTTGATAGAAAATCAAACTCTTATAGGACACAAATAAGTCTTTTGTGAAATTATTTGCACTGGTTACATTTACAGTGGAAAGCTCAGAAGTTCTCCTGTCCTCTCTTTATTTCTAAATGCTAGTCACAACAGCCAAGTATTGGGGTAGCAAAGAAAAAAAGTATCTTCTTTCAAGGGAAGAAATCATTGACACTAATTAATTTGGTCTCCTAAGAGTAAACTGTACCAATTATTGTTGCCTTTTTGCTTAATTTTGGTACAAGAATTTTTGCAATAGATACATTACTATTCCAGATATAGTCCTTCATCTACATGCACTGTGAAGACTTCGGAAGACTTGCCTTTCTGCAAACCAGAGAATATAAGTATTTGTAATATGAGATGAAAAGGATATTTAAAAGCCAGCTTAAGCATGCTGAGTAATATAACCCTGAGTATTTCTGACTGCAAAAGTGAATTAACCCAGCTTCAACCTGCCTGAAGCCCATGTTTAAGGAAAGAGCGATATGTCAACCTAAAATATCACTGTGACTGCTTTCAAGGTGTGGCCCTAGCAGAAATTGCAAATTAAGTTACTGGGTAGAATTCAGAAACACTTCCTTCTGAGGACATAACATTTTTCTTGCAGAGATTAAGAATCAGTGACAGTTTAAAAAAGAAGTAAGGTAAAATAACTGAGTTTCCCCAGCTCTGCAAATCATATGTCACACAAAGATTAAAAATTTACAGTCATCTCAGCCAGCTGTGATGTTTTGCCTTCCTTCCTGTGTTCTTAGTGGAAACTTAGTTATAGAGACGTGTCTGATTAGGTCTCTCAATGAAGAAATTTTTCGCATCATTCTACTTATGGGAAGACTTCTGGGTTGCCCTACAATGAGTTGTTATATAGTTGTTTAAAAAAGCAACAAAGCACTTGCCTTTATTGTCCTTCATGGGTCAATGATTTGCTAATGGGATACAGAATCAGACCCTCCTCCAGGTCAACGGTACACAGCTGTCCCAGGTGGGTAGTGATTATGTGTCATTACAACCTGATTCTTGTTCAGTGTTCTGTCAAAAATGAGATTTTTGTGTTCAATCCATTTCTTAATGGACAGGTGTTACAAAAAAATTGGCATTAATTGGCAACATTGTTGGCGGTCTCAGCAGAAAGACAAAAGTATGAAATGAACCAGAGGATAAAAGCTGTGATTGCAGAGATGATCTCTAAAGAGCCAAATTTTTATACACTTTGGAGGAACAGTGTGGAGAGTTTTCAACATGAGCAGCAGCAGCTGTTTCGTAGACAGAAGGCTTGAAGGTCAGCCAGTTCAGTACACTGGGTCAGACCAAAGGACCGTCTAGCCAAATAGCTTGTCCCAAGCAGAAGCCCTCAAGAGAATACAAGGAGAGAGGAAATATGCAGAATTATTTATAGAGTGTATTGCCTGCATCTCCAATAACTTCTGGCATAGGGGCTTCCTGAACCAGTTTGTTATATAAATACATTTTTTTTTTGTTTTTATCCTATTGTATTTTACCTGTAATCGATAGCCTTGCTTCTTATATGAAAATGACAAGTGAATCACTATTTCCTAATCCCTTTCTCTGTTATTTATGTTTTTATATACCTTTATCATACAATTCCCTCAGCTGCTTCTTTTCCAGTCTAATGAATCTTTGGTTTACTTAATCATTATTTGCATGGAAACCATTCCATACCTTTCAACATTTGCTGTTCCCACAACAGCAAGATCTTAGTTTTGAGTGTTAATCGCCTGTTCGTATCCCATTACAGTATGGGGAAAGTTAATATTGTCTTTCCTCATGTGCATTACTGTACATTTATCTACTATATTTTTAGCAGTCCTTTTATCTCTTGGTCATTCAGTATCATGAGCTGCTTCTGCAGCTGTTTGCAGTTTGATTTTCTTTCTACCATTCTTTGTTGCTTGTTGTGGGTAGTAAACTTGGTCAGTCTGGTGTTCACCATCTTGTCCAGATCATTAATCAGTATGCTGAACGGCATATGTAACTGTGGGAGTCCACTGATAGTGCCCCTCAGCGGTGAAAACTGGTTCTTAACTGCTGTGTTTTGCTTGCTGTATTTTAGCTAATTATTAATTTGTGTGAGGATTTTGCCTTATTTCACAGCAAATTAGTTCAGAAACTTTTGTGAGCAACAAAAGGGTTTTGGAAACTCAAGTGCGCCTTAGCAATTGTTTCTCTCAACAGTTTTGGTCAGCTCTAAAAGACTTGTGAGGCGTGACCTCTGTTTGCAAAAGTTGTATTGACTTGCTTGTTCCTCAGTTTGTTATTTTTATCCATGTGTTTAGAAGGGGATACGTGAAAGGACCTGTCTCAGATTGAAGTGTTAATAAATTATAGGGCAAACTGAACAAAATGAACTGCTGGTCCTACGACAGTATTTCGTTTCTGTGCAATGGTCTTATGCCCTCTTTTTGTTCTTAAGAAGATAAAGAGGGGTCAGTCCAGCTTTCTGCTCTACCATAAACTGGTTTGTATAATATGGCTTAGTAAGAAACAGACATCTGAAACTTGGACCAGTTTGACACCTTCGTATCCTTTCCCTGTTCTTGGTCATTAATATTCGGATCATGCAGTAGCGTTTCTGCAGGTCCAGAACTGTGGGGAGAATTACTTTCTAGTGTGTTTTTCAAATATCACAACTTTGAAATTGTCTGGAGAAGCCATGTTTTCTTTAGGAGTTCACATCACTTGTAACAGTTTAGCATTTTGGCAGGACTATTTCTATAATGTATCACCATAACGTTGAGGTTAATAGATTTTGACCAGGTGGTTTGGGCCATTTTTGCCCCTTCAATTCATGAATCTAATGACTAGCTCTTGATGTAGATTTTCTAAAATCTGGATCTTCACTTACATTGAGATATTTTTTCTTTACTGTGGTATTGTACTAAAGCATTTGATTGAAGCGTAAGGGGGCAAATAGAAACATTAAATTGCAAGAGTGACCCACCCATGATTTTTTTTGCTGACAAACGCTCTTCAGTTGCATAGAATGTTACAGAATATTCTTCAACATCCTGCTAAAAGAAGTACAGCTAATAGTTTACAAGAAAAAGACAGCTTTTTGTGTTTAAATTCTCGAGATGTTTTCTGTGTCTTGAGAGTTGATGGAAACAACAGGTGAAGATGCTTCAGGAATTTTTATGTTGCTTTATTTTCTGATTCTCGGATTTAAATTCAGTGATCATATTCAAGCATTTATGTTTGACTGTAACGTTAGATTATGTTGATCATTTTCAACTACAGATTGCATGTGATTCTGTCAATTATTTTAATTTGTACAGAATTCTAAAATATGCATCAGCTTCTTCACTATGATATTATTACATTTATACTAAGCTTGGGCGACACCTTAGCCTTCTGGGGATATTTCTGTGAAAGAGAGTTAGTCTATGGACTCGATTATGAAATATGCATACTGCAACAACACCAGGAGATCTCAATCAAATGAAAGCTGGATAGTTCTAGGGATTGCAAATACTTTAAATGAAATTCCTTTCCCCAAAGAGATTGCAGTCTAAAAGATTCTTTAGTGTTGTCAACTCTGGCAATTTCATTACAAATTTTTCATTTACTGGAAAAGTGTGCCTCAATCACTAACTCTCAGTCGTCCTGTTAGAATGTGAAACTCACTATTTTGATTTATTTAAAGAAGTAAATAGAAAGATCAGCCCTTGCTGACTGTAAGGAAGAACTTTGGGGGCGGGGAGGAGAGGGAAATTAACCCTAAATCCTTATAAGCAAGAAAAAAAAAATAGAAATAGAACAATTGCCAGAATGCTCTTTATTTTGAGTAAGTTTTATGGCTTTTGAATGCCTGGGCATCACAGAGCTGAAGTTGGATCATTCTGTGGTTTATTTGCTTTTGTAAGTACTACTCAGTGCATATTTACAGCTCACATAAAAATCACCAGCTTTCAACTCCCTTCTCTACTGGAAAGTTCTCTGCATAACCTGGGACAAATAATTCTGGTTCAGAGACAGCACAAATATCTAACTTTGACCTAAATATCTATGACACTGAATCCTTTTCAGCTGCCTCTCTGTAAATAGTATTGCTATCTTTATGAAAGAGTGAAATGCTCAGCTGTCATGGTAGTGCAGAGATATAAGTACCACTATATTTTCAGTTTATCGTTTTTATGCGTTCAGTGAGAAACTCCTAGCTCGTCCCATTGTTTGTTTAATAAGCATTTTTTTAAGCTCATAATCATGCTCATAAATCTGAGTTGGTACACTGAGCAGTGGTTTCCAACATTTTCTAATCTGTTTCTAATTTAATTTATTTTGCCTGTAAATCATTTGCAAACAAAACCAGTTACTGCCTTTTTGACAATTTGGGCATAGTTCTGTACTTCCAGTCATTGATACAATGATGTAAACCTCTGGATATTATTTCACTAGGAACAAACTGCGTATTCTGCAGGTGTCTGTCAACTAAGATGTATAACTTTCTGCAGTTTCCTGAATGTTTCAGTGGTTCTGTGGCAACTTTTAAAATTTCATAAATGTCTTCTTTTTATCTTGTTTCATTCTTGGTGCCTTCATGCAATATTTAGTTGCAATACATAAGATGCTACATATATTAGCAGGCTGAACAGTCTGTATGTAAGCTCTAGGTTAGGTTTGAGTAGACCCTTTTATCAATAGCTGTATATCCAGTCTAATTCCCCTAACTTAATTTGCATTTGCACACCTTTGATTTAGGGTTATTTTCTTTCGTATGCCGTAGTTACATGAAATTAGTAGATTGTAAAATTTTATTTTTTTGCTATTCTGAGATCTGGACATCTCTTACTGCTTAGCTAGTATCAATAATCTTGCCTTTCTAGTAGAAGCATTTGAAGCAAAACTTCAAAGATGAAATTTCAAAATTCATCAGTCCGTATATGGATAGTGGTAACAGAGAAATCGGGATTTTAAATATACTATTAAATAACATTATGAATAAAAGTCACAATGCACAAATAAGAAACCAGTATTCTCTAATGTAGTCTTTACATTAGGATATTATTTGTTTCTTTTTCTCTGATGATTGTTTGAGACAGGTAGAAGAGTTGCACAGACCAAATTAATTTAAACCAAAAAATATTTTATGTTGCATTTAGAGAAAATTCAGGACATTTATGACTAAAACCAATTTCCTTTTTATTGTCAGATATAAATATTAACAAAAATGTAAATATCTTTAATGTTAAGGCAATACTGAAATTGTCACAAGCATAATATCAAAATAGCTAGTGTTCCTTTCTACATGAATGCTTCTTTTTATTTCTATACTAAATCCTGAGTTTCTTGAATAGTTTTATTGCTATGATTATTCACTTCTGAGACAAGTATAGCCAGAGATGCATATTCATGTTTTTTTCACTATATTATCTGATAAACTGCACTTACTGATTCTCATTTATTCTGTACAGGCTCCATCGTCACCTTCTTCACCCATAGCTAATGAACCAAAATACGAGAAGCGCTGGCTAGACACCTTATCAGTTCCTCTGTCAATGGCTCGAATCTCGAGGTACAAAGCTGGAACAGATAAATTAAGGTTTGTAATCTAAAAGGGGAAGCACTGGGTTAGCTAGCTGTATATTTGCTGTGGAGTGTTGGCTATATAAGAATGAGTGGAGATATAAAGTCTTCTTATTAAAAACTATGCAGTCCATCTTCTCTTGAGATTAATGGCATGTATGGCAATTACCAAAGATAAAGTAAAAACGTACAATAAATATAGCTTCTACAAATATGTTTCTATAATCTGTTGCATCTTGGGAATTCAGTTAGCATCAGCAACTAGTACAGAGGTTAAGCTTGGCATTACTTGAATTAATTTTTAAGGTACTACTTTTCATTCCGTATCTCTAATAGAATACTTCTATATGCTCAAATTCTAATATCATCAATTAACTCTCCTTTTTCTTTGCAAATTATAACATTGCACAATTATCATGACTATGCTGCATATCTTTTTCATCTAGAAACTCATATTAACAAAAGATTTTGGCAAAGTACGTGGTACAAAATATTGTATTTTTGATAGTAGAATCTTTTTGCATCTCAGAGACCTAAGTAACGGTTCATAAAGTAGCTGTTCAATAAGATGTCAGAGGTGATTGTCCTGGACTTCAGGAAAGATGAAAATAAAAATGAAGTTTAATAAAGCTTCATTAAATAATGTGCTTCAGAAAGGTTTAACACATCACAGCATGCATCAGCTTTTTTCTGCAAACCCTTCCATGTGGTAGGACTGCCTAAAATCTATCAGTAGGTGTGGCCAAGTAGTCCACAGTTCTCCATATGTATGGCAACAGGAGTTTGTTCATTGTTGCTATTTTCCATTTTCTTTATGGGTTGCCCTGTATTTATTTACTTCCAGTTGAAAATATTCTGGTCTGGTCTGGTCTAGCCTAGTCTAGTCTAATTCTTGTTAATGAGGGAATTGGAATATATACTGAAGCATCAACTATACAGGTCATCTGCTACCAGGAGTTACCAGAAATTCATGTGTATACCTTTCTCGATCTATGCTAGATTTGTTACCTGTTTCCTGAAAATCACCTGAAAAACATTATTTTTCTAGTTGGACAGTTATGCTGCTTTTAACTTAGAGCAGTTAGTCTCCTAAATCACTTGGCAGCTCCTCTCCCAGACTTTGTATTAAAGCATCACAGGTGAGTAATAATAAATTATCCAGAAAAGTTTTAGGTTCTTCCGCAGTCTTTGTCTGAACTCTTACTTCCATTTTAGTTAGTCTCTCATCACTTCCTCCACCCCTTTTTTCCTTCTTCCTTCAACTGACCTGTTCAAGTGGCCCAGCCCTTCCCAATCTGTCACAGGCCTCCAACCATTCAAGGTGAATTAAGTGAATAAATCTGTATGTGCACATTTAGACCGACTCATCATCAACTTATCATGAATGTTCTTAAATTTAAAGGATAAGTGGGAGAAGGTGGAACATTTAAACCTCTGAGTTCAGTTATCATCCTGATAGGTTGAAGCAGTTTCACTCCTGTTCTGTTCACTCTATACATTAGATAGAGCAATCCCAAAGCATTCCAGTTCCCCAAACAGTAGCACATGCATTTTGAGACTTCTTTGAAATAAAACACCTTCTGATAGTGTACTGGGTCTGGCTGAGATAGTTAATGTTCTTCATAGCAGCCCATATGATGCTGTGGGGGTTTTTGTGACTAAAGCAATGTTAATAACACACCAGTGTTTTGTTTGTTGCTGAGCAGCACTTTCGCAACATCAAGGCTTTCTCTTTTTCTTGCTCTGTTCCTACTCAACCAGCACGTCTGGGGTGGGCAAGAAAATGGGAGGGGATACAACCTGGGCAGCTGACCTGAATTGACCAAAGGGATATTCCATGCCATGTAACAGCAATAAAAACTGAGAAGAGGGGGTTGCGGGGAGCTAGCCGTTGCTTGGAGACTGGCTGAGCATCATTCTGCTTGGGGGAGATGGTGAATGGTTGCCTTTGCATCACTTGTTTTGCTGTGGATTTGGTTGTTGTTTTTTGTTTCCTCTTCCCTTTGCTTCTTAAGCTATCTTTATTTCAATCCACAAATTTTCTGGCTGTTCTTATTCTCTCTGCTGTCCCGCTGGAGAGGAGTGGGGGAGTGAGTGGCAGTGTGGATGCTTACCTGCTGGTCCAGGATCAACCCATCACAGATATATTTTTGTTGTAAAGATTGAGGAGCTTAGTGCTTTCAGTTTCAGTCTTGGAAAGACATTCTCTTGTGATGCATCTTGCTCCCATATATATTTAGTATACACAGCACTCCTTTATTACTCTGGGGGTTTTTTTCCTTTTTGTTGTAAACTCTCTAAAGGCAGATAAAATCATTTCATAGAGCCTGTCACCTTCTCATGATACTTCAGTTCTACTAAATGCTCCTTGCTTGTTTTGGTAAACCAACAAGAATATCTATATGAGCATTAAAGGAATACCACCTTGAGATTAACTGTGGATGAGGTGTTTCCCATGTTCTTACTAAAGGTGTTTGGTTTTGCCTGAGTGATACCAGATTGCTCTTCTCCTATTCTCTCCTCTGAAACACAGGTACATATTCTTTCAGTTATCCCACTTGCATCATTTCTTTTACATTTCCCCATGTTCATATAAGCATAAATTCCAACATTTGTTTTTAACAATTGGTCTCTAAAATCAAGTGTCTACTGTGCATGAAATAAAACCTACAAGCAGTTACAAGTGGTGACATCAGTCTAGATAACAATCCTCCTTTCAACCATATCTACACATCTCCGCTCCCTTTCACATTTCAGTCATCAGTCTAAAGTCATTTGAGTAAGTCCATGACAATTCCCCTGAATGTATCATGGATCCTGATAACTAATTTGCTAATTTTTTCTTTTTTTGAATATTTACTTGGAACCTATCTGCGTATGTTGGTAGACAGCATGCCTGCTTTTTCAGTATTAAATGAGTTCATGAGTCTATATGCCATCCTTGTGACTTTTTGTCTCCCTCATGTTCTTTGTCATAACTTTGTTTTGTTGCAATTCTTCCTTATATATTATCTTCTCAGTTATCTCAGTTGGTCTGGAGAAGGTGCACTGGCACCAGAACAGCCAGATTGCTTTTTAAGTCTGTGTTGCTGAAGTATTGGGAATATCTTCTGTAGTTTCACATACGCAGCTGCATGCCTTCTCTTCAGCTAGATGGACTGTATGAAAGGCCTTTTCCCCTACCTCCTACCTGAATTAAATTCAGAAGTCTGTATGGTTCTTTCCGTCAAAAATATCTATATCCCTTTGGCTTTTGACATTCCCTCATAATTACGCAAAACGTTATGGCTTGGGAAAGGATGTTGAAGCCTCTATGATTATCTTGCTGTCTGTCCGCTCATGGGTAGTGCACACTCCGCTTTTTTCAATCCTCATTTTCCCTGATAGAAAACCAGCTTTTTCACCTGTGAAATTCTTGCAGTTGGCTACAGCAGGCTTAGCATACTTTTGTTACTAAAATCAATCACAGACTGACTGTTTTAATATATAGTATTGTATATTCTATGTATAGTGTCGGTAAGTCCATCTGCTCTTTCTGTTCTGATGTGATGAGCTGCTGCCAGCCAGTCCTGATGGCCCCTCTGACCTCAGTCACTTTTCTTCTCCCTCATATTCAGGATTATTTCATATTTTCAGCATTCTTTTCTGGTGGTATAAATAAGCTCTGACTTTCAGATAACCTTAGGAACAACGAAAAGATTGTCTGTTGTTAGGTCGAACAGAGCCTGATATGTTGCGGAAGGACATTTTTTTGTTGCCTTTATTTTAAAAAATACAGCATGTGCCCAATGCATGGCAGGTCACCATCTTGCTCAGTATTTTTTAGCATTTTTCATTTAGGAGCATACAGCTAGACTTGTCTGTTAGACTGTAGTATACTTTTAATGTGCTTTAGATCAAATCTAGTCTAATCTAATCAGATTAGTCTATATTATTTTGTTTGTGGTTAAACTATGCAGGTTAAATTCCTCAGTACTACATTTGAGTAGTTCAGTCACTTTGGCAAAAAAAAAGGCATACTTTTAGCTCTTGTGTCATGAGATGGCCAGGAACACCTGTATCTGTTTGATTGTTATTCTTTTTTCATTATAAAAGAAAGGAGTTACCTTTGACTTTTCATTTTGTTTTTCCCAGGAAATCTTAAGACTAGTGACTTAATGACACAAGAGTATGTTTTTCATATATTTTAGATTTTGTCAGCACCATAAGATATTAAAAGAAGCAAGAGAGAATGGGATAGATTTTTTTCCTTCCTTATACATGAAGAGGAATGAATGAAAATACTGCAGAGTGGGACTGTGAAGTGTGTTTGTCCACATCACAAAACAAAAGCAAAAAAATCCCCCAGAATATTTTAAAGGAAAGATAAAAAGTGTAGTAGATGTCATCCCTCTTCTCAATGCAGGGTCTTTCCAGTTATATCTTCAGAAGGTATGAACACAGAAAAGAAACATTGTATTAACCACCGAAATCACCTTTGATTAGTGTATTTCATATTGTTGATATGATTAGACTCTATCTGAATATTTCTATGCAGCATGCCGATTAGTCTTTTTGATTAATTATTAATTCAGTAACTTACTTATTCACTTGCCTTTACAGTTTGGCACCACTACTTCTATCATTCTACACATCTCACCATCCATCAATGTCATTTTTCTCTGCAAAAGCTGAGGTGATATATACAGTGAGAACCCTGTTTCTGTGAATACTCTTAATTGCTAGCTGGTAATGGAAACATTTTTTGACTCTTAAGTTGAGGACAGAGTTGGTCACTAAATGTGATGTAAATTTAACAAATAATGAGATCAGTAGGTCTCACACAAAGGAATTTGTAGTTCATGGCATAGTTTGGGGTGTTTTTAAGATAGAAAAGCAAAGATAAGTAGTGTGGAGAAAGTAGTTCATTCACTTATAACCTTTCATTTTTCTTCCAGAATGTCTAAATCCTTATTTGGAAAAATGTGTAGATAAATATTTTCAGTCCTTACAGCAGATGCTTAAAGTACTATATAGTCATTTTTATTTGCTGTATTGACTGGAGCTTTAAGTGAAGGTACAATACCTATAACCTCTTGAACATTATGAGTTTAGAAACTGAAAAACAAATTGCTTATTTGGAAGATGGAAATTAAATTGAAGAAATGAGTGGACTGGAAGTAATTCAGTAGCTATGAGCCCAGGTAGCTATGATCCCAATTACAAAACAACTTAATTAGATTTAGGTGTTATGTTCTGTTTCTTGGTATTGTGGCCATTGCAATTACTACAGCATATTGTGCTATTTTTTTGAATGGGGTTTTTTGTTTTTTTCTTTTTAATTGGCTCACTGGTTTCCTTAGAGAATCTTTCTGAAGGATTCTATTTTCCATTTTAACATTTCAGTGAGTTAACAAAATGCCTTTAATTAGATAATTAATTTGGAAAATAAGAAAGGGAATAAAACATATTGAGAAAGGCGTAGGGGTTAAACACAATCTCTCTGAGTTATAAAAACTGAATAAGTATTTGCTCACGGTTTTCAGTAACAATTATGTTGAACATGAGGGTAAGAAGAACAAGTATGTACCTGAAAAATACCACAGTCAAACATATGGAGCCATAGGCTGGGAGACAGTGGCAGAAGGATTAACATCTGATTAAATGTAAGATGAGAAAAAAGTATAGGTTCAGAGGGATATTATTAATAGGGTTTC
Source organism: Ibidorhyncha struthersii (assembly GCA_013398815.1). Lineage (NCBI taxonomy): Eukaryota > Metazoa > Chordata > Aves > Charadriiformes > Charadriidae > Ibidorhyncha > Ibidorhyncha struthersii. The sequence continues at coordinate 337,125 of VZSZ01000665.1, forward strand.
TTAAGGGCTATTTGATGATACAGAAAACAGTACACTAATTAAAATCCTTGGTGACACAGAATCAGCATCATCAGTACAGAAGAGGAGCACAATATGTTATGAATGGATGGAACTATTGGAAATGAGATGCAATACAATAGTACAAAGTGCAGGGGGATGACATTAAGGATTGTTAGTACAGCAAAAAGAACTATGTGAAATAGTTTTTCACGGGAGCCTAGTGGAACCTTTTTGTAGATGGCAGCAGAGGAAGGCAAAGACTGAGTAATTAGGCAATTAGCCAGAGAATAGCTCTGAAACACTGCTGTCCTGCAGACCTACAAAGGAGAAATACATCTTTTAGAGTATGGCAGGAGAAACACTTCCCACAAGTAAGAAGCATTAAAACCATTATACTAACGTTGCTAAGACCCCGTCTAGAATCTATGTACAATTCTGGTTATTCAAATTAAACCATAAAATTTTATATTGGAAATTCTCTCTTTTCTCAAAAGGTATTGTGCTGTCACTTGCTGTTCCTATTTTTAGCTGTAGTATTTTAGGATGTGGTAACTAGGGTTTCCCTTGGCACTTTCAGTGTTTTTTTTCCATTCTGCATAGAGTTGAAAAGTGAATGGCATTTAGACCTGATAGCCTTGTAATAAAATTGATATATTTCACTGTGGGCAATGTTTAGTGATTTCCACCATACATAGTGATTTTTTGACTATAGTTGCAAAGTACTAAAACTAGCTTGGCATCTGCCTGTATGGGAGTCCACTCCGTAATCTGTTCTGAATTTGTTGATCTTCAGAGCACTTCAGAACTCACTTTATTTTGTCTTTAGGAATATGAGGCACAGGAAAATTTATTGTCTTTTACTACATCGTTCAGGTGATATGTAAAAAGAATAAGCCATGAAGTCAGTGGATTTATTTTTTTTAAATTGTGCTATATACAGGTTTTTAAGGACTACCTGAAAACTGTTATGTGTGTTTTTCTTTAAAAGCATCATTAAAATAAATTTTTCCAGTATGTTTGGCACAATTCTGCTCAAGCAGCGAGACATTCTGGAAACCAGTATCAAGGGATCAGGTGAATGCAGTCTACAGAATATAAACAGAAAGATGCCCAAGAAGCGACCAGGCATTCTGCAGATCTGTCCACAATGAGAGACTGACTTACTCTTAGCTAGAATAAGCTGCTAAATCAGAGAAAAATCAAGGTGTAGACAAGAAAAACAGGCTAGACAGGAGCTATACTACACAATTATAATAAAAGATCAGCACTGAATATTGATTATTAGAGACTGGGACTGCTTTAGTACCTGTTCCTTATGGGAGAAGTGACATAAAATGTTTTGGCCAGAAATAAGACATACTTTTGGATGCAATAAACTTGCAGTCTGAAAGTGTATCAAAAATCAGTGACATGAAAACTAAGGAGATTTCTTTGCACTCTAGACCAATATATTTGCATGCTTAAATACATCCCTTTAATTCTGTTCAGTAGTGTGAAGCCAACATAAGGAGAGCGAGCTGGTTTGTTTTTTGAATCTTCAGCCTCACAATATTTAGCTTCTGGTTTTAAAATCTGTGCTGGAACTAAGTCCACAGGCAAAAATGAAACACTTCCATTCTTTTCAGGGTGCGTGTACTCAGGAACCATTTACACTTTCCCCCAAAGATGATGTGTTGCTCTGGAAAATTGATGTGACACCTCTTCACTCTTGTTTGTTCTCTTTAATAGCATCCCTTAGAAGACAGAGTGGTGGATCACACCATGCCATATTGCCAGCAAGCAGAAGGAAAGGCAAAATAAATCCTGTCCCCTCAAAGAGATAAACAGATTATTACTCTCAGGGAATTATTCATGTTAATATTACCACTGAGTTCAAAGAATTATTACTTTTTGTTTGTTTGTTTCTGGAGAAGTTGAGACTTATTTTGTCTTTTCCTCTGCTTGCTGACAACATACTAAATTCTAATCCACCAGGATTAGCTCAGCAAGACTCTACCCCCAGATGTCTTCAATAAATGCCTCAGGATAAATAGCCTTGAGTTTCTGCAGCAGACCTGCTTTGACACCAAAATAGAAAAAAAAAAAATTCCGGAGCAAGCTGAATATGTTGAAGTCTGTGATGTTCATTACTTAGTTTATCACTGTTATTTTACAAAATATCTATCTGTTCAATAAATAGATATTTTCAGGGGAGTGTTATGGGGAAAAAAATGATTTGCATTGTGTTATTTATCAATAATAATAATTTGGTCAAGCTATATTGCTCTTCCTTCTGAATGCAGAAGGTATTTAGATTTCAAAGAAATCCACCACATTGCTAAGTGTAAGTCAGTCAAGCACGTGGATATGTATTTTTCCCCAGCAAACAAGTCTGAATTTCATATACAGTATAAATTGGATAATTAATTAGTGTGGAGAACTGAACATCTTGAAGAAGTAGTCTTTTGCATATAATTTAAACTTAATGACCCTGATGATCTCTGTAGTCATGACAGAGATTTGTTGTCATAAGATACAGACTTTCCTTTAGTCAAAAGCCTTACAGAGCTTGAGCCTGAACCTGAACCGGTGTTACAGTGGCAGGCAATCCAATAATTATTATCCAAATACAGATTTTGTTAGCCATCTTATGTGTGTCAAAAAATTCCTAGAGACACCTGTGTATTATGTCAGAGATTGAAGCCATTGACATATCAATGAACATATCTCTGAAGTCATCGTTAAGATAAATCTAGTCTTCCTATAAGAGATACTGTGAAATACAGTTGGGTGATTTTTTATTTGAAATTTTCACTTCTCCCGCACAATTCCATTGTGCTTAAGGAGCAATTAGAAAATAACACGCATCTTTATTATCCCAGTGATTAAAATAAATCCTAAGTACTTGCATTAAGACTTTTTGAAAATACAGCTGAAGGGGTTTTAACATTGACAATTATTTTGCCAGTGCATTCAATAAGATGATGAAACCCATCTTGTTTAATTTGCTAATTTATATTTACTAATATTTTCTTGCACTTCCAGAGCAGAATTAGCACGTGACTTATGCTCTGAATGCACTCTGATGTGGTGCTGAGGGACTCGGTTTAGTGGAGGACTTGGCAGTGCTAGGTTAATGGTTGGACTTGATGATATTAAAGGTCTCTTCCAACCGTAACAATTCTATGACTCTCTGAATCTAAAAAGACATCTGCACGTTGCTAACTTAAGGCAAAATAACATTCCAGCTAAATTCTGTGGGACTATTCACATGCTTAAAATCTTTGTGGGATTGGAGTTTAACGGATGAGATTCATCTCACCTTACTATAGACGTCTAATAGTCCTTCACCTATGAATTTGCTAAATCCCTGGACTCACCTTGGAGTCAATGGGCAGAGCTAAGCATCTCCAGAGAATAATCCAGCTCACCTATCTTGTGCACTTGCTTATGATGTAACAAAATAGTTCCTAAGTTTAGCATGACTCGTTTATAGAATCATCAAATAATTCAGGCTGGAAGGGATCCTGGAAGTCACCTAATCCAGCTCCCTGCTCAAAGCATGTCTAATCAGGTCATGTTGCTCAGGGCCATCTCTTGTCAATTCCTGTCAATGCCCAGGATAGAAATTCCATAACCTCCCTGGGCAGCCTGTGCCAGTATTTGATCACCTTCCTGTGGAAAACAAAACAAGAATCTAATGTTGAATTGAAATTTACCATGTTCCAGCTTGTGTCTGCTGCCTGTCACCCATATATTTAGGCAACAGAACTTCATATGCTTGAATAGGGTGAAATGCATCTCACCTGAATTGCCACTAACTGATAATTGTGCTGGAATTATAAAACACATATTAATAAGTTTACATACATTCCATTCTCCAGCCCATCATAGTGACCAGTCCTACTATACATTCTGCACTCAAGAGAGGACAGTAGCCCACTGATACTGCATACAGCTTTCAGTCATCCAAGCTGCTCCTGTTTTCCAGCAAGACTCCTCCACCTCCTTCTTCCATACAAAGCTTGCCGAGACTGAAATTCCTCACATTTTTCTGTCTGCAACAAAGCCAGATACCTCACACCTGCATCCTACTCTCTTTTCACTTTCAGCTGGTGATGTTACCCTTTTCTTTCTCCTCAACAACACCAGAGTAACCATTTGTGTGACTTTATGGGGAACAGGATAAGAGTTCTCATTAATGCTAAAACTGTCCCCTCTCCCACTATCCTTTTCGTCTCCACAAGTTATTACACATCTAATGGAATACAGCTGGGAGCTGCTTCTACTACCACATCAGTTAAGAAAATATCTGTAGAAGCATAATGGCTGTGTGTTACTTCAGTTATCTTACTTTGGTACTCCAAGTTTATTACAAAATTAAACAACGTTACAATAATGGAAGCAAAATGTTCACAAAAAAACAAACATGAAGTTCAATCCAAGTTTATGTTTAATACTTTGATATCTTTTTACCTACATAGTTTCTGTTAATAGTCCTATTATATAAGCAAATTTTAACATTTTTTAGTATATGAGGCTGTATTTCATTTGCAATACAAAACTTCATTATTTTTTAAAACAGAATTTTGAAAAGATTAAGTAATTCAGATAATTCTTTGGGGGGAATTTCCATTCAGATCCACCCATAGTCCACAAAACTTCAGGCTACATAGAAATCCTAGCAAGAGGGCCATGTAGTAATACAAACAAGCCACTAGAAAATACTGCAAGAAAAGCAATAAAAACTGAAGTCAGACATCAAAAAAATCGTACACCCAGGAAGGAAGACTGACTTAGGACATGAGAAGATGCAAAGCGGATCAAATCTGTCTCTATCAGCATGGTAGTAAACTTCAGATAAAACAGCTGCTGCCTGACAAGCACCTAGGTTTTTATTAAGAAAATACAATAAAACATTGAGATAAGTCTAACGGGAAGAAGGTTTCACATGCTACAGATACTGAAAATCTCAACATATCTTTTGCTGAAATTCTTAGCCTCCAATAAAGTAAAAATAAACCTTTCCCCATTTCCACCGACACTGAAGATACATTTTCTCTTGGAGAAGTCTTTGGATTTTACACCTCTCTAGTAGCTAACTGCTTGGTATTGCAAAACTCCCAGTGGCTGGTTTATGCATTATTAATATTAGTTAATATTAATTGTTGAAAAGTGTCAATGTCAGGAAGAGAACTTAAGTCTCCCAATGCCCATCTGTTATTTTGACTACCATGCTCACAAAGACAGTGTTTATTTTACTAAAAGAAATCAATACAGTAAGCAAAAGCCCAAAGAGACCAGGATTGCAGATTCATTCATCATTTCACCATGAAAGTAAGATAGAAAGAGGCTGAATGTAGAAAACAGTGCCTTGTGCTCCTTAGTGCAAGGAAACAAAGTTACAGATTGGGAGACAAGTCTGAAAATAAGAAATGAGAGGGTAATTCAGCCCAAATGTCTAGAATGTAGGAAAAGCAAACATTAATTTCTGGTTCTAGTTGGAATAGCCCGTACAGTAACAGCAGGAGTAGAAGAGATGGTAATTTCCTCTAACCATGTTTTAAAATGGGTTTGCAGCCTTAAAAAAAAAAAAAAAAAAAAAAAAAAAAAAAAAAAGCCAAAACATGTAATTTTACTTTGTGGTGATGAGATGACTTTATAGCATCTTGAGACCTGTCAAACTTACTATTTGGTATTAAATGGAAAGCTCATCCTTGTCAGCTAACAGGAATAGGTGCTTAGTCGTGCCTCTTCATTTTTTTCTTTTCTGTGCTTTGTGGAAATGGAGAAAGGCATGGTATTGAAGCCTCTAGAATTTGTTTTCTCCTGAATTCCAGTGCTGTCCTGGTGCTTGCATTGATTGTTTCACTTAAAACAAAACCAAAAGCCTCAGCATTCATTTTGTTAAGCTTTTATTTTTACTTTGGATATTCGTTTTGACTTGTAGCCTTATATACACAATGTTTTTCAGACCACAGTGTGGTTACCTGTAACAATATATTATGGGATCTGTAGAGGGAAACTGTTGTAACTGAAGGCAAGAAATAATCATAGTCAAGTTGTATAAGGTTGAGAGCAAAATCACACTCTTACTAGCACAGACTTTGTGGCTGGCATCTGTAAACTTTGAAAACCCCTGGCTCTTTCTTTTCCTATTTCATTTAATTCACTGAGCTTCTTTCTGGTAAAACTAGCTTTCTGCCTGAGTCAGCACCGTCAGCCCTGTCCCAGTGGTGCTCCAAAGGTCATAGTCCCCTATGTCTGGCAGTGTGACCGCCTCCGGCACATCAGAAGCCTTGAACGAGACAGAGCTCCTGGGGAAGGATGTCCTGGAGTCAGTCTGCAGGGGCAAGGGAACAGCTCTGCAGGAAAGGGATTGGGGATCCTGGCGGACACCACATTTAGCATGAGTCAGCTGTAGGCTCCTTGGGTGATGAAGGTTGACCACACCCGGGGCCACATTAGCAATAACATAGGCAGCAGGTCAAGGAAAGTGATTATTCTCCTCTACTTTGCATTCCTGAAGCCACATCTGAAATACCTGCATCTACAATACTGTGTCCGGTTTTGGTCTTCCTGTGGAAAAGAGATGTGTATTTTAAACCAGTTAGTGAGGCATCTGGACTAGAGGACTTGCAGGATTCCTCACACCCTATTTGATTCTGTGCAAATATCCTGTCAGGGACGTGTTCAGATTTCTAGATGCATTTGTCTGAATCTTGTTGTCTGTCTTTTATAATTGATGACCATATTTTAATAAGGTAAAGGACAACAGGAGTTTTAGTGTAATCTGCACTATTGCCAGCACCATGTTTTGAATTATAAAAGATTGGTTATTTCTTATAATAAAACTTGTTATTTTTTAATCTCGATTGCCCGTGTTGGTTGCGTTAGTTGTTAGCTTAGGAGTTCCTTTCTGTGATCTTTCATCAGCCACTTGTATAACTTCGTGCTGCTTGGATAAGGCATTCACATTGCATGCCTTTATGCATCTACTGAAGCTGAGTTAGTATGTAGGCACCTTGTGGATTCAGTGGAGAAAACCTACTATTTCTTGGCTCTGTTAAATGCTCTGGATTGTCCTCTCCATCTGTCTAAGGCTTCTAGCATCTTAGCTTTGATATTTGAATTTGATATCTAAGTTAGGCATTGTGAATGGCTTCTCTTCACGACACCAGATTAAGTCTGTTTCCATGCTCCACTGTGTATCAACACACAGGGGATGACATATCTTCCCTGTCTCAGTGGGATGTTGAAGAGATCAATGGTCATTCCATTACAGCACTTGGGTAAAAGGAACAGTATGCTTGAGAGGTGATTATTTCACTCATTTTACTTGAAGACAATAAAGGGATTTGTTTTGACCTTTCTTTCTGAAGAGGTGAAACAGATTTACTGAAATGAAAGTGACACAGAATTGTGCCATTGCCGTCAGGCTTTTGTAGTTACCATGATAATTCCATCATGAAAGGAAAACAAGAGAATCAGCTGACATATCAAGTCTTCAGACCAAGAATGTTATATTTATGAACAGCAAGTTTAATGCTTTATGACTCTTTTAACAGTAAAGTATATCAGTTAACATATATATATCTATTAGGATACTTTGTCTTGTTAATATTGTGTGTGATGTGTATTTCATATGACCTTCTTTAGCAAGTATATAGAGTTCAGTATTCATGTTCACCATCAAACTCCCTACAAATGATAAATGTTAGGTTAATAACTTTTTCAGTAAGTCATGAATGAGTAACTGCCTATTAACCTCTGTGTGTTGTTTTGAATGCTCATGTTGACATATATCGTAAATTAAGCAGTAGAAGATTTCACCTTAGATCAGAGAATCCCAGGAAAACCCAGCAACTTCATAAAACAGTATCCTTGATTCAGTAGTTTGCTTCCTTCTGGGTTAGTACCAAAAAGAAAGCAATATGGCATATGAATATAAATGTCTAATTTGTAAATGTAGATGGTAGCAGTGATATTCTTCAAATTATATACAAAACCAGCATATGCACAATTATTGAGATAATTATAGTTGTATTTCACAATATTATATGACTAAAATCTAATTCTCTTGACACTCATGGGCACTTAAGTAGTCTGTGGAGCTTTCTGAAGTGTAGTTGCTGAAATTATTGTGTGTCACATGTTTCAGATTTAGACCAGTGTAGTTTCATGCCACTACTTAATGAACTTTTGTTGTTCCTGTTGAAAAGTCTCATAGTTAAAAAAGCATATACCACCAGCATCCAAATGTGGGGAGTTTCAGAGGTACATAAACAGTGCCTAACTTACTGCAGGTAGTAAAGAAAGCATTGGCATTTGCAGAATATATTTGCTATAAACATGTAAAAGATGCCTAAAAAACAAATAAAATGCAATTGCACATTAGCATGTGTCGATGCTGTTTTGAGAAAGGGCCGTACGTTCCAAAGTTGTTTAAAGAAACTTCTAAGTACATTTTTCAAATTCCTGTGTCATAAAAGAGCTTAAAGAAAACATTACTTAGAATGTTATGTAGAAAAGCATAGGAACCCAAGAAATTAAACCTAGGGAAGGCAGTTCTTTGCAGCTTAATACATTCGTAGTAAATGAAGTCAAAATGCAATAAAGAAAATAATCATTTTGGTTTAAAAATTTTTATGCTTATTCATAGAATCATAGAATCATAGAATTGTCTAGGTTGGAAGAGACCCTTGGGATCATCGAGTCCAACCATCTACCGTACTCTACAAAGTTCTCCCCTACACAATATCCGCCAACACCACATCTAAACGTCTCTTAAACACATCCAGGGATGGTGACTCAACGACCTCCCTGGGCAGTCTATTCCAATGCCCAACCACCCTTTCTGTGAAAAATTCTTTCTTAATGTTCAGTCTAAACCTACCCTGCTGGAGCTTGAAGCCATTCCCTCTTGTTCTGTCATTAATTACCTGTGAGAAGAGACCAGCACCAACCTCTCTACAGTGTCCTTTCAAATAGTTGTAGAGAGTGATGAGGTCTCCCCTCAGCCTTCTCTTCCTCAGACTAAACAGTCCCAGCTCTTTCAACCGCTCTTCATATGATTTGTCTGCTAGGCCCTTCACCAGTTTCGTTGCCCTCCTCTGCACTCGCTCCAGCACCTCGATATCTCTCTTGTATTGCGGTGCCCAAAACTGGACACAATACTCAAGGTGTGGCCTCACCAGTGCTGAGTACAGGGGCACAAAAAGATATAGTGCATACTTCCTGAATACACTACCTCAAGTTCAGTAATTATGAACATGGTATATATACTCAAGGGAAGTAAATGATCAGCACATATATATGGTGGTACAGAGAAAGTACTTATTGTATTTGTTGCTCCTGGTACTGCCCATTATTATCCTTCTTTTTGTAGCCTTACTTTTGATTGGTAAAGTTAAGACTCAAAACTTGTCAAAAGGTGCAAAAATCACTTGAACACTGAGAAACACTGGGCAGTTTCAGAAAGTTGACGTATCTTCCTTTACGGATATATTTCTTCTTACTGCAGATCTAATGCATTTGAAGTGCTGGCACTCGATGGAGTTAGTACTGGGATACTTCAGTTTTATACAGCCCAGGAGAGTGCTGACTGGCTGAGAGCAATATCAACTAACATCAGTGATTTGACACTTCAAAATGTATGTTACTTTCTGCATATTTTCTTGTCTATGCTATTGTAAATTTTTTTCTAATTTTCCAAGGGTAGAAAATAATTCAGATTTAAGATACAATATATAAAACGCATGTGTACGGGGAGGAAAAGGAGAAAGGACAGAGCAGGGAGAGGATGTCTGGTCAATCAAAAGTATCGAGAAGTTTTCAAGACTTGCAGTGTTATTATAGAACAGTAAGCAGTAGAAAATCAAATGCATTTATTATTTTAAAGGCTTTTTGAGGCAAAATATTTATCCTTTCTGGTCATTTCACAGAGGTTTAGATATGACCAAATATTTAATTTTAACTATTTGTAAATAAATGTGCTTGCAATTAGTATTTGTTGATTTTGAAGTGGGCATGTGGAAGTTCTGTAGCTCATGAAGTGTGACCTACAGAGGCTTATAGGGAGACAGTATTTTTACCGCTCTAAGTTGTCTTAGAGTTGATTTATCTAAGGTCATATTATTCCATCTTTCTCCCTAGAAGTATAAAGGTGCTTGTGTTGTTTTAAGTTATTCCTCTAAGTTCATAAGTAGCATTTGCTATTGCAAGCAGAAGCATTAAATAATCCCTGGAGACACAGAAAATTTTTATTTGGACAGCACGTTATTATTACAAGAAAGAACAACTGAAAACTATTGAAGATTCTGGAATGAATCATAAAAGTAAATAGGGAACTCGATAATGTACAATATTGAAAATATATTTGAGTCTTTTTGAAATGGTAGAATTTACGATAAAAACATAAGAGCACAGCTGTCCCTGGAAGAATTGCCTGTGCTGGTTTTTAATCTTTTTCTCTTTAGATGTGTTCAGACTATAACTTCTATTATAAATTATGATTTTGTAGCATGTCTTTAATTTCTACTTTGTACTCTATGTTAATCATTGCTCAGTTCTTCCAATTATATTGTGTAAAATTTTTATTGGATTTCAATTGGTCAAAACAGATTATAAATTGAATTTTCTGGTCTTCAAAAGTTACTTGGAATCATGTTTGATCACAATAGTTCATTTATTATGTTAATTGCTTTTAAATATTCAGTTGCTTAAGCGAAGTCTGACAAAATCAAACATTTTCGCTTATGATGCATTCTTTATAAATATTCTCTGTTCTCTAGTGATTTACATCATATACATGGTATTCCTATTTGATAATTCTGTGAAAGCACTTTGAGGGTGGTGGAGCACTGGAACAGGCTGCCCAGAGAGGTTGTGGAGTCTCCCACTCTGGAGACATTCAAAACCCGCCTGGACGCTGTCCTGTGCAACCTGTTGTAGATGACCCTGCTCTGGCGGGGGGGTTGGACTAGATGATCTCCAGAGGTCCCTTCCAACCCTGACTATTCTGTGATTCTGTGATTCTGTGAAATTATTGATGAAATTTCATAATTCCTTCTGTGTGAATAGCAAAAGAAGTGTATAGTAATATTTTTAGACCACTCCCAGTTCATAATTACTAAGCTCAATTCTTTTGCTTTCTAAAGAAATCCACTGAATGAAAGCAAATCCAAGGATATAGGTGAATAAGTCAGTAAAAAGTGGCTGTAAATGCAAGTGTGTTTTATTAGTCATAGGGTTCTAGTCTGTTTTTTTCCAATGCACTATGTGCACTAGTGTGTGTCCTGACATAGTATCTTCACCGTGTTGTGACCTGTCTGCAGTAATATTTTATTATATACTGATTACTTGTATTGGTCTTCTCTGTTATCTATCACAATAGTGAATTCTCTAAACAAAGTAGTCCCCAGTGTTCATATAAGTGGCTGTGCTGGGAAGGGGTCTGAGAAGCAACAGCCATAATAAATTCACGTTTTGTGTTCTTGGTGAGATAGAGTGTAAACGCTACGCAGATCATATGAGAAGCGAGTAAGCTTTTTGCTTGGACTTAGCGCTTTACAGGTTTTGTCAGGTGTACAGCCTGTGGTACACCTGGAAAGGTCTGGCCAGAGCATTATTTTAATTACTGATCATCAGAACAGGAGATGTAATAGTCAGTGAGAATCCCTTTTATTGCAAACCATTTTTTAAGACCAGGACTGTGAGGCTGGACTGCAACTAAAGTGTACAGCAGAAGAATGATGGCAAGGGGTCCCCGCCTCCTGGCAGCCAGGGGACACAGATTGTTTGACATCCCCAGTGTTTAGGGCAAGGCCTTTGGATTAGGCTTCTTGAAAATCTATTTTGAATGCTTTTTATTACCCTAAGACTATATCATCTCACAAAATGATTCTTTTCTTATCATACTTCTGAAATTGACATTAGGGAATGGATCTGTAATTCCCCACAGTTTTTTCCTGTTTCTGCACTTCTCCACTTCTGTAGAATGTCTCCCTCATTCTCCAGGAGTACCTAAAGATAATCATTACTGGTTCGGAGCTTATTTCAGATAATCCCTTATCTACTTACAGGTTAATTTCTTGAGTCCTTGCTGACTCTAAGTTCAATTGCTTCTCCAAATATTTAAACTATTCATTTCCTATTCTGTCCGATACCATCGTTTCTGTACATAAATTAATTGCTAGATGTGTGACCACAATGGACCATCTTGCTGATATTGTTGGCATAAAGAATGTCAGCATTCTTACCTGACCTATTACTAAGTATTTAAGCAATACTTTCTTTTGTTCACTTTTTGCTTCTACACATTTTATGGATTTTCTTTGTGCTCGTACTGGTTTCTTGACTTTAGCAACTCTTCCTGCACCTTAGTCATTCTTACTTCATCTGTGCCTGTTCGTGCCACTCTTGTATAGATCTGTCTTACACATTTGCAGATGATTTTGAATCATTTCTTTTAGAATTGTAGTTCTTAAAGAGTTCCTGATACAGATTGTTTTCTTACAGTGCACCCTATCTTTCATGTATCCCTTTACCCTACTATACTTTACTTTGCTATTTTACCCTAATACATTCTCATTCGGCAATTGGCAACTCTGTCAGATCTCCTGCTGTTGCCAGAAGACAATCCTAATGGAGGCAGTACAAAAATAGCTCTGCCACAATGTGACACTTCTGATAATGTCAGACTACTTTTTTGAAGTACTGAAACATCTAACTTCTATGCAAAGGCAAGCTCTCTGGGGATCAAGTGTAAAGGAGGAGTTGTCTTTCAATAGTGAAGATGTGAGAAGATGTCACTGCATAAGGGTGCTACCTCTGGATGTTAGCATATCGAGGAAGTGTTACTTGGTAGATGAGAAATAATAATTCTGGTACTAGCCTGGAGAGAAAGTTAGTTCTTCTAAGACAGAGGAGCACAGGGAATGCTGCAACGTGGAGAAAGATGTAAGGGTATCTTTTCAGCCCTCCTTACAGATATATGCCTTGTATGCTTAGCTCAGAAAATCTCCCAGTAACTGTCAGCTTTACAAGCAGTATGGATTGCTTTTTTTTCTAAGGACCCTTATCCCAAATTATTCATCACTCTGTTCATATTCATGTTTTTCACATACTTTACCAGCATGAAACTTTCCTATCATCTTCTTTTGTGATTCAGTCCCCCAAGTCAATGTTCTCACACTTACCTTTCGCAGAAGAAAATAGAGATGAATCAGCACCTCACATATATTTCTTCACACACCTCTTTTCTCACAGAAGGAGGTACAGTTGAAGGAACTGAGGGGAGAGAGGGAACAGAAACTGGCAGTGAAGCTGCCGTGACGAAACAAGAAGCACAGGAAACAACTTGATCTGCATGTGCTTCTCACTGCTTCTCTTCTTAATTTGTTCAGCTAGAGGGTTTTTTGTCAGCTGAAGTGGCAATGCTGTGCTGGAGATGTTTTTATTAGGAGAGAGTTCCTTGGAATAATTTATATTTCTCTCTCTGTTTTCCACTGTTCAGATAGCCAACTATTAAACATGTGCAGCTTTTCTTGTGGATTTTAATTATTTTATTTGAAACATAACATTGAACATTAATGTAGTCATGATCAGTAGAAGAACCTAAAGGTAATGCTGCCAGTTCATTTACATTATAGAGACTTGTTTCTTATAACTTTCTCAAGGTTTTATTTTTTCCCCAGGATATTCTAATGGTGTTATTTTTAAAAAAATATTTACAAATAAAGGAGTAGTTCATAAGCAGGTAAGAGAACGAATTAAGGTGCAGTTGTCCCACTTTAAACATTATTTATGATTTTTATAAATCATTCCAGCAGCTTCATTGGAGGATGGTAGAAACTTAAAATTTGGCTTCAAAATGGGGTTATTAATCTGTATCACATTTATGCCTTTGACAGCTTTTTTAATTGTATATGTCCTATGTGTAAACCTTTTCTTTTACACCTTTATGTACGTGTATATCTAAGTGATACTGTATATCACAGTGGAGTGAAATTTCTGTTTGAATAGGGAGAGGCTTCTGAAATATGAGCTTTGAACAGGCGTATAAAAAAAAGAGGATTGAGAGGATTGAGGAGGTTGGTCTGTCTTTACACAGTGGAATGTGGGGTGCGTGTAGATGGAAACAAAATCCTTGTCTGTAGGAAGCAGTGTACAAATGTGACTGCTTCAATGATTATACAAACAATTCTATTCCCAGGGTGAAAACACATAATAATATTTTTTTTGCTGCTGCTTTTTTTTTTTTTTAACTCAAAAATTTCCATTTGAAAGTGCAACAGTTCAAACCATTGAGGTTGTAATGCAAACTCAGTGAGGGCAGGAATCACATCACCTAAATTTAGCCAAGCAACAAGCAGTCGCATAGGAACCTCTTCTAGCCAGGAGGAAAAAAAAAAAAAAAAAAAAAAAAGTTGCCTCTCTCTGCTGTCTGGAAAGAGAATATAGGTATATTAGATGTATAACTCTCTTTCCTTTTTCTTGGCTTACCAAAGTTAAGTGAGATAAATCCCAGCCTGGAATTTATGTAGAGTTTGGTATATGGTTCTGAATCATTTCATCCCCATTCTGTTCCTGCCCAGTATGTATTCATTTAGCACAGAGAATAGGTATTACAGTTGTTTAATAGTTCCTTTTCCAAGTTGCCTGCAGTATTCACAGATCCATTTTGGGGGGTTTAGATCCCCTGCTGTCTCCAACTCCCGTTACTGTACTGCAGGGCTGAAAGCTCGTGTGCTGCCAGCAAGGTGTAGCGTACCCTATTCGTGTTCCTGTCTCTCTGCACCAGCTGTGGAGGCATGTAAAGAACATGTGGCACCAGATGAAGTGGAGATTGCATACTTCTCTCACCTCAGCCCTGTGACATGGGGACATAATGTGATGCAGAAGGAGATCTTTCCTCTCCCCAGAGTTATGTCAGGGCTGCAGCCGTCCCTGCTTTGAATAGGGAATGAGCTACGGCTGTGCAGTGAATAGCTGTGGAGTCCAAATCATTCTTCCCTATTGCTTTTACCAGTGGGAAGCTGGACTGGTTATGAGGATGCTCTTCACAATACTCTACCCTCATTCTGCAGAAAAACTGCACGGCCAGTCTCACACACATTGTTCCAGGCACATCTGAACACCATAAAATAAATAGTAGGATAACAAAATTTCTGCCTGTCATATAGGGAGCTTAAGTAGTTTGACTGAACCAAAAAGGAGGGTGAAAGGAGACAGGATCCCTGGTAGCCCTGTTTATTTGCACTGTTTGATGCTATGGGGACCTTATTATTCAAGCATGTCTTTGGCCACCTGCAAGGAAATATTTTGTGTGTGTATAACGTAAGCCATGTTATGGGTTTGTCTCTGAAGCACTGGAGAGAGGTTAGAGCAGGGTGTGACAGCATTCCTACTGACATGAACGTATTCCAGGTGCCTTTACATTATGTCCTGCACAACTGCTCAGGATTAAGCCTATTACTGAATCAGACTGGTGAGGTCTGCTTCCTTCTGCAATACTGGCCATGTCACCAATTTTTTTATCCGAGTTACAGAGTGGGGTCTTGAGTTCCCACTGGTTTGTTACTGTTGGGTCTTCGAGAGCACCAAGAATCTCTGCCATCTCTTCCCCCTCCCAAAGCACTCCAGGCCACCTCTGGCGTGGTGCAGCCATGCAGCCTGGGGTCATGCTGCTGTAGGCAGAGCTGTGTGCGAGAGCTGTGAGGAACCTTGCTGGGGGGCCCCCACTCTACTTGGCAGCTGCATGTCAGCCCTGTCCTCATCATTGGTCCTCATATGTGCCTATGGTGCAGGTGCCAGCACCCAGAGGCTGTGACCTGCCTCTATTGTGGTGGTTCCCGTTCCTCCTCTGAGGTGGCATGGAGGTGGTGGGGAGCATGGCAGTGTCCCTCAAAGGGGCTGGCAGGCTCTTCTGGCTCTCCCGGTGCTCTACCCAAGGTGATGTGAGGCCTGGCAGGTGCCCCAGGCTCCCAGCAGGTCTGGCCATCTCATCCCCAGAACCTCAGTCACCCTCAGCTGTCTGACCCACCAGCACACCTGCATTTTTTGACCACACAATTCAGCTGAAATGAGCTGCAAAAGTGAGCATACGGGGGAGAAGGAGCCTTGACAGCCCATGCTGGGTTAGGATTGACTGGTGAGTTCCTACAGCCCTGAGCCTTGGTATCACCCTGTCTCTGTAGAGTCAAGGCTCCTGCTGTCATCCTGTACTCCTCCACACCATGTTTTGCCCTAGGGTCATTTTGTTTATGGTCATAGATTCAGTCTATGCAGAATAATGACTTGGTTTTGCCATCTATTAGGTACAAGAGTGTGAGAGTGTGTGTGTATATACATTTTATATACTTTATATAAATATATACTTATAGCTTTAATATATGTATGTATCATTACATCCCACAGCTGTATTTTGCTAAAACCAAGTAGGCAATATTCTCATGGTCATTAGATATTTATGTTATGGCTAAACAAGCTGTAATACAGCTCCAGGCAGTCCAAGACAAGTCCAGACAAACCCTCACACATCCTGAGGCCTCTGTCACTAGCGTAACACAAAGCCTGTTGGCCTCTTACAGGTGCACTGGGTCTGGCTGGGATGAAAGTAACTTTCTTCATAGCAGCCATATGGTGCTGTGTTTTGTACGTTGTGTGTTAATAACACTCCAGTGCTTTGGCTGTTGCTGAACAGTGCTTGCACAGCATCAAGGCTTTGACTTTTTCTCATTCTGACCCCTGCCCCAACCCCCAGTGAGGGATAGGCGAGGAATTGGGAAGGGACATAGCTGGGACAGCTGACCTTAGGGATGCCATCCAGAGCGACCTTGACAGGCTGGCGAGGTGGGCCCATGTGAACACCATGAGGTTCAAGAAGGCCAAGTGCAAGGTCCTGCACATGCATCAGGGTAATCCCAAGCACAAATACAGGCTGGGTGGAGAAAGGATTGAGAGCAGCCTTGCCGAGAATGACTTGAGGATTTGGTTGATAAGAAGCTCAGCATGAGCCAGCAATGTGCGCTCACAGCCCAGAAAGCCAACTGTATCCTGGGCTGCATCAAAAAAAGTGTGGCCAGCAGGTCAAGGCAGTTGATTCTGTCCTTCTACTCTGCTCCGGTGAGACCCCACCTGGAATATTTCATCCAGCTCTGGAGCCCTGAGCACATGGACCTGTTGAAGCAAGTCCAGAGGGAGGCCACAAAGATGATCAGAGTGCTGGAGCACCTCTCCTGTGAAGACAGGCTGAGACAGTTGGGGTTGTTCAGCCTGGAGAAGAGAAGGCTCCGGGGAGACCTTATTGCAGCCTTTCAGTACTTAAAGGGATATACAGGAAAGATGGGGAGGGACTCTTTAGCCGGCAGCATAGTGATAGGATGAGGGGTAACAGTTTTAAACTGAAAGAGGGTAAATTTAGATTAGATGTTAGGAAGAAATTCTTTACTGTGCAAGTGGTGAGACACTGGCACAGGCTGCTCTAGTTGAAGATGTCCCTGCTCATTGCAGGGGGGTTGGACTAGATAGCCTTTAAAGGTCCCTTCCAACCGAAACCATTCTATGATTCTGTGATTCTATGATAACATTGTGCTCAGCAATAGAAGTGACATAGCAGACAGAAGGTGGAAGTCTGTCTTCCAAGGTGGCTGCTGCTTGGAGACTGGTTGGGTATCAGTCTGCTTGTGGAAGGCAAGGAGTGATTGCCTTTATATTACTGTTTTTTTTTTTCTTGTTTCTTTCACTTATTAATCTCTCTAAATTTATCTTGACCCACAAGTTCTCTTGCTTTTGTTCTTCCTATTCTTTCACCCTTCCTGCTGGGAAGGAGAAGAGAGTGAGTGGCTGTGTAGGTGCTCAGCTGCTGGCCAGAGTCAACCCATCACAACAGGCAGTGGCATCACCGTATCTACATGGCTGCAGACGTGCTCTGCTTCCAAAGATCCACAGATCTGATCTTACAAATCTAGTATTGCCAGGGTACAACTGATAGTCCTGGATTCCTTCTGCTCTTTTACTGTGGCAATTGTAGTTTTTCCTATGCTTAGCTGTAGCTTTTTGTCTTCTGTCACAAGCTTTCCATTTGTTATAAAACAGGCTTTTTGATGACAAGATCCTTTGGAAGCACTCATCAACTGTAGGACGGTTTGCAGTTAATAATCCTTGCATATAGGGCAGTCTGTCTTTCCAGTCATTAAATCTTTTTCTGTCTAGATTCCATATTGTTACTACACTTACTAATATCTCACTTTAAAGAAGTGTTTCACTTTAGAGAAGGCAATATCTGTCAGGGTTTGTCCACCACTCATCTATGCAAACTATGACTGCCAAAGAAAAGCCAAAATCAACAAAACTTCTCATTATCTGAACACAGAGGAAAAAGAAAGATATGTAACTTTACCTTGAAGAGTAAACTAAAAGGAAAGCCTAAACAATATTCTATTCATCTTTAAACGTCTTACACACTATGGCCTTCATTTCGCAAGTACTTTAACCCCATGCCTCATTTATAGACCTGCTTAAGCAATTGCTTAACGGAGACCTAAGTTTACAGTACAGTGTAGTATTTCCACTCAGGGTGGCAAAGTTAAATTCAAAAATGCAAAACTTTATGAAGAATTTAATGAAAACTCTGATAAAAGGCTTTCTGTCTTTTGAGTCCTTGGTTTTGTAAATTTAGTGTAATAGTAAAAATCTAGTATTTATGCACTGAATGATCTAATTTCTTATAATTTGGAAGTATTAATGCAGTATTCAAATGTCAATGCTAATAGCATCGCAGAAACTCTTCAGCATATTAATAACTCTGTGTATTCTTCCATCTGTCTTTCATAGATGAAAATGGCAAATAAATGCTGTTCTCCCTCAGACCAGGTAAGACTACCCAGTTTTTTACATTCTTGTCATTGCATTGAGTTGCAAAATTTGTAGAGCTTACATACACACATTTAGTCAGTTTTAAAATTCTAAAATCAAGTTTTCTATGGTTTGAAATTATTAAATTACCTATTTAATCAGCAGATTCTTACTAATCCACAGTAATGAGTAGAATCCTCCACTGTAGACCTAAAAAGTGGATTAGATGGAGCCATGAAATAAATGAGAGGGGGAACTCACAACCAGGTCTTGGAAAGCATAGTGTATGTTTGCATGCAATATTGCAACAGTGAGTCTGACAGGTTAACTCTGTATTTCCATCACATATGGTGCACAGATAGCCAGGGAGTGTATTACAAATCCAATCTGTTTTGCCAGTGTCGTGCTGTGCAGACTACGTTTGCTACGACTGTTTGTCTGGGACTTTTGGAGCTCAGGAGCCTGATGAGATATTTCTTCTGTTCCAACTAGCCAAATATCCTGAAGACCCAGAAGAATTTACTGCACTGGAAAATAATCTTACTTCTTGTAGCATTGCAAAGAGTTTTTTCATTTACTCTGAAAAATAGAATAGTTGTATTTTCCAGGTTAATTCTGTAATTCTGGGAAGTACTTTGGAGCTTCTATTATAAGACTAATGAGTTTCACTTACCTGTGCTTTCATTGCATCTGTCTGGCATTGAATCATTATCCAGGAACAAAGAGCCCAGTCCCTGCTGTTTCCCAAAATGCTGGGTTTGTAGATTATAAAAGTGAAAATTAGGCAGGGTGTCTTTTATACTGTTTTACTGCAGAAATTTATGATGGAATTTTATTATAGAAGTCAAAGACTGAGTCCAAAATTCTTCATATCAGTATATACTGATAAATATTTACCAAATATTTACCAATAAATATTTACTAGTTTGACAACTTGTATATTCTTTCATATGTCACCATTTCATCATCTTATTTGTAAAATCTACTAGGACATTTATAGACTTTTCTAGAGGTTATTAAAAATATTTAACCATTGACATTTTCTTACACAGGAAACTGTTTTCTTATCTTTGGGTCAGTACTTTGAAAAAAAAGAACCAACCTGAATAACCACTACAGACTTTAATTCTACGTACAATAGATAAACAAGTTACCCCCAAACGCAAAATAAATACCCATTCTGTATAAGAAGGCAGCATTTAATTGCTCTCTCTGCCATGGCTTTTAATTATTAATTAGACTGATATGAAAAACAGTGATTATCAATGCCAGGAAAAAAGTATTGTATTTGGCTATCTTTTGTTGGATGAACTCTCTACTACAAGTACTTTAGTAACTATGCAAAGTTTATTCATATCAGTTTGGGCACACATAATGGGTTAAGTTGAAAAAAGGAAGACATATTCATCCTCAATTTTAAAAAATATTGGGGACAGTCATACAACCTATCACTAAATACCTAATTTGATTTCCTAAATAAAGAGGCTAGTCTCCATAAACTGCCTAGATGGTCAGTGCAGAAAATTAGTCTGTTCCACAGAATTGTTCAAATGTGGAACTTGATATCCACGCTTTAAATCATCCTTTGTAGGAGCCTCGTTTTCTGTCTTGACTATACTGAGGTCCTAAGAAGGGTAGCCTCTTAGCGATCAGCTAAAGCAGGTGCCTACAGTTAAGCAGTACAAATCTGCCCCACTCTTTCCATTCCAAATATGAACAGAAGGGAAGTTACAATTAGGACCTTAATTTTAGTATTTTATAATTTAAGATGGGAGTGACAACAACAAACATTGGATTGTTCTCTGCAGTTTATAATGAATTTGGGCAGATTAAGTAAATAAAACTAGCCAACGTAAAAATATTAAAGGAGTAAATGTTAAAAATTCAGACTTTAACATGTCCTGAGAAAATTTGCTTTAAAGCAACCAGAATGTGAATCTCTCATACATATATCACAAAGGAATAAAATAAAACTTGGCAATGATAACTGAAAGCAGAAGAGGACTTGATCCGCCCTAGATTAATGGAGCCTGTTAATGTCAGTTACCTAATGTTTGTACAAACCTGAATAGCTCTTCTTAATGCAATTGATTTAAAATTTAGAGAAAGGATAAGCTTAAGAGACTGAAGGTCACTTGAAGAGCTGTCTTGAAGTAAAATTGGTGACAGCTGCAAACTTATCCTTGCTTTTGAGTAGGGACATCCCTGAAGAATTAAACAGGTCCTTAGAGTTTCATTATTGTGTCGCCTGTGGTGAGTTTTCTTCATTACCGTTAGAGTTCAACATAATCTTTCATAAAGGGACGAGGTTGAATCAGGGTAGGTTTCATTCAAATTCTGTTTTTCATAGGTCATTAACAAGCTGTGATTCAGGGTCAAAAATGCAAAAAAAATTACTTTGCTAAATCTGACCTTTTTCCTTCTCTTTCATATTGCCCCTGACTGGTTTTACTGGAAACTGAATCTCCAAAACATGATGAATTCCGTAAGCACGTAACTAAAGAAAATTGGAAAGTAAAAGGACTAAGATACTGGTTCCAACATCTAAACCAGCTGTATTTATGGGTGTCTTTGCCAAAATAAGATGTCAAACAAAGAGTTTGGACTTTGCCCTGTGTCTGTGATCCAAAGTTAGAAAGAGGTAGTAGGAAAGGTAGTAGTAGTAGTAATTATTATGAATATATTTGTACTGTTAAAATAAACAGTACTAGATCATGAAGCTAATTGGCGTGGTCTGGCTACTTCCACACTTCTAAATTCTCTTCTCCCACCAAAGCAGGTAGTCTGCATTTAAACTGCCTGTTGGAAATTATTCCCACCAATGCTTAAATCCCAGACTGTCCTTGGGAGTTGTTTGGAGAGTTCTAGTTATGCCACGGCATGTCATGCTAGTTAGTCCATGTCAAAGACTACAAGGATTTAACAAATATGCAGGGATTGCATGGATTTGAAAGGTATTAAATAAGTACCATTGCTGAAGCTCTGGCACTAAATGGATAGATAAGCTATGTAGATGACAAAGCACACAGCATCTATGCACTGGATACTTTTCAAACATGTTGGTGCTCAATAAGGAGAGAGGGGGATTGAGCCAGGTTGTACATCATTTTATTGAGTGTGGAGGATGCTTACAGCCACCATTCTCCAGGTATTGTAACTTTTGTTTCTGCTTGATATAATTTATTGCAGGGCTCTAAGGACTTAAAAGCACTTGATTCTGTGTTATCAGTAGACAGATTTGGGACCCAGTTTTCAAGAAAACACACTCTGCTGGGTTGCTCTGTGTTTCCTATGAAACAGTAAATTAGGTGATTCTCTCTCTGCACAGAAAAACTACTTGCAAGGTTTTTGATTTTGCTTTCTGGGTGGGTTTTTTATGTTTTTAGGACTAATATGATCATATCCTGTCCTCTGCTAAGACAATAGAGTTTCATCTCAGTAAAAAGAGGAAAATATTGATTAGATGTTAATCAAGACTATTTTTTTTCTTGTGATGCTGTAAAGCAGATTTTCACTACGATGTCTCTTCCCTTCTTTGTTTTGATTTTTGCAATGACCTTTTTATTGACTTCTAGAGGAAATCATACAGAAAATGAAGTCTAGAGACAATGATTGTAAAAGCATAGCATGTGATAGTAACAGGAAAGCCAGGACACAGATTAAGATGCAACCACCAAGGGATAGATAGATAACAAAAAGTTACCCTCTAAGTGCATTAATAGCAAGAAGACAAAGGAAAATGTTTGTCTTCTACACAACATATCAGAGGTCAGCCTTCACTAAAAAGGTCAACTGCAAAAGATTATTGTTGCAAACAATACTATCAAAAAACAATAAAATCTCAGGTTACAATAGAGAGGGAAGTTTTGGTGGTATGTATGCTTTTAATGCCTGGTGATATTTGAAAAACTGGTCAAAGTAATCTCAGAGCCATTATCAAGATATTTCAGGGAATTTATGTCTGCCAGGTGACACATCAAAAGATTAGGAAAGGGTAAACATCATGGCTGTTAATGGAAAAAGAAAGAGAAGTTGGAGAATTAGAGACTAGTCAATTTAACTTCAATCTCTAGAAAGAAATTTGAAATAAATAAACAAAATATTTGTATGCAGCTGCAAGATAACAAATGAGCGACTGCCCTGAAGGATTTGTCAAAAATAAATAGTGACAACCAATCTAATTTCCTCCTGTGATAGTATAACACAACTTGTGGATGGGTGACAGGCAGTTGCTGCAACATATCTTGATTCCAGTAAGGTTTATGACATTTCTTGACATTACAGTATTATACAAGTATTAAATTAAACAAGTATTATACAGATTTGGTTGTACAGACTTTGTTGGATTATCCAATAATAGGTCTAAATGGTTCACTTTCAAAACTGACATATTGACTAGAAGTCCTGAAAAGGTCTGTCCTGGATCCAATTCCCATGAATGCTTCCTTTATGGTGCATTAGAAAAAGCAAGCCTACTAGTTTTGCAGGCATGAAGCTTTAAAATGCAGTGTTAGACATAAGAATGATCTTGACATATTGAAGAATGAGTCTGAAAAACAGGGTGGAAGCCAATTAGGGTACAACACATTGGCGAGAATAATCAAGTATATGTGAGCAGCTGTGGGAAACAACTGGAGAAGTTGTTACTGAAAAATACTTAAAAAGCATCTGGGGATGTAAATTCTTTGAGGGAGGTTTTTTTCATCCTCCATTGCCTTGCTAGCACTCAGGGGGGCCATCCCAGATGCCAGTCAGATGCAAAAGCTAGTCAGATAGAGATAATAAAAACAAGAGGTTCATTGTTATGATTTATTATTATAGTTTATAATTACGTCAGCTTGTGGTAATCAGGTACAGGGCTGATCAACAGAGACCCCCAAAAGCCCCATTCATATGGTTTACCTTATATTGCTTTTTTCCCCCATTTTTCCCCCTCCCAAATAAGGAACCCACCGACATTTTACTCCCTCTCTATTGGCCCTTACTTTTTCTGATGTTTACATGTTTATTTGGTTATTTCAGCCTTAATCGGTGATACCACCACCACTGCCTGTAAGTCAGAACCCCTTTTTCATTGTCTTTTTACATCCTTCACCCATTCCTCACTTCCTTTTCATGTATTTCACCTGCTAGTTTATCCCCTTATTGTTTTATTAGTATAGCTGCAGGCTTGAGTTGGCCAACCAACTTCTCCCCTTGCACTGTGTGCGATGTCCAGCAGTTTCTCACATTTTTACCTTGTCAATTTAACATCATGCCAGGGCTGGCCATTTACCTGCATGCCATAACAACCATGTCTCCTTTGTGGCTTTTGAGAGAGTCAGGTATTGTGGGCTGTACCTGAGTGAGTTACTACAAGTTACTACGTGCTCCTTTTGCTGTAAGACTTTGGCAGGAGAACTGCATCTGATTTTGTGCACTATGTTTCCAAAAAGATATTGACCAGAGATTTTCCATGGCCTCTGTGGACAGGTTGAAAGAAAGACAGAGAGGGAGGCATGAAAGAAATATTTAGGAGTGATAACTGTGTGCTCAGAGTATAATATGAAAAGAAGCAAGGAGTGATGCACACAACCTACATATTCCTGTGCGTGGATTTTTGGTCCATTTATGAACTGAATAAGGTTTTTTTACTCTTCCAGTCTAAGGCCAAAATCATTTGAGTCTTTAATGTATAGGGCAAAAAAAGTCTTAAATTATGGTTACAGCAAGAGCGATTCATGTTTGACATGAGGGATAGACTTCCTCATTGCTAGTAAAGATCATAAAGTGCTGGAATAGATTCTTGTGAGAATTTATGACATCTCCATTACTGGAGATTGTTAAGACATTAAGGAAGCATTTTTAGAAACAAAATAAGTATCATGGGCACTGCATTTTGGAGAGGGTAATGTACTAAATTTCTCAGAAGCCTATTTTCCACTCTGTTTTTGACAATTACATGATCCTAATTCTAAATAAGGAACTTGTCAAATATGGAGGCTTTTCCCATTGTTCCTCATAGCAGGACTGCTGCCCCAGGTATGCCGTGAACATGTTCACTTGGCTTCATCCTGCAGAATAAAAGAAACCCTGCATGTACTTTTGTATGATCATTTTCTCTTTTTCTTCTCATTTTCTCAAAAACAGAGGAAAATATTTTAAAAAATTATCATGTAGCAATAAACCTATTTCTTCTAATTGTTAGTCTGGAAAAGTTAAATTCTTGCAGAAAACTTACACCTGTAGAAAGAGACCAGAACTAAATTCCTTTAAGCATAAAAAGAGACCATGTAGAGATAGAATTGAGACCTTCTTTGGTAATTGTTTTAACTTTATTTATATGGCAGGTCAGTTATTCAATTCCTAATGAAATTATCTTGGTCTGCTTCAGAGATTTTTTTTCTGGGGCCTCAGGTCTTCTGCTGAAAAAACTTACTCTAATGGAAGAAGTACCACTTTAAAGCACTTGAACTTTTTGACCTCTAGTCAGTTAGCTAATATGTAGTGCCTCTGTGAGGTAAATAACTATTACTACGACACTGATTTTAAAGACAAGGAAACTGAAAAAAAAAAAACAAAAAAGTCAAGAGCTTTGCCAAACCAGACAAACTAAATCTATACATAATAGAATTCTGAAAACTGTGGTTGCATTTCTGAACATATTTCATGAAATCTCACTATGCTTTATAAAACAAGTACATTCACACTATGTTCATGGTATTCGTATGTCCCTTTTTTGTGTTAATGAAATAGTTTATGTTAGATTACTCTTTGAAGTCCTAAGACTTCAAAACATTGGATTCTAGAAACTCTATAGAATGTGTCAGATAAAGGAAACCTACTCCTCTTTAAGGAAAAATGTGCAAAACGGTGTATTTAAGCAGTGTTTCTTACCCTAATATGTTGGCCTCATCTTCCAGCTGTCAGCTGGGTCATGGTGTCTCTTGCAGTGAGTGGCACAAGGCAATTCTGTCTTTGGTGAAAAATCATGGTCTCTTATTAAGCTGTCTTCCTGTGCTTCCCTTAGCTGTTAGAATATTTTTAAAATATATTAATAACTCTTCTTTGTTCTCCCTTTATTTGCATATTTCTGCTTTGTGGATTGCAAGAAAGATTTCAGAGTATACAATTTTCTGCACAGGCATCTGCTCTTCACAGCTTTTCGAACCCATTGCTTTTCCATTCAGTATTACAGAACTGTGATTTCACTGGTTTACTACTGTGAGATCAGTCCTTCTTCAGGATTATCCTCCAATTAATATTATATTAACACACTTTTAAGCAGAATTATTTTTATTGATTGGGGGATAACACGTAGAAGGAAGCTGAGACTGAATTTTCAGACTGAGTTTTCTTTTTTGAGGACTCTTTCGCAACAGCTATAGGCCACAGCTATAGTTTGAAAGGTTTTCCTTTTTTGTTTTCCCAAACTGCAGAAGAAACGATTTGAATCTTTATTTGGTGAGGAGGAAAATAGCTTGTTAGGTGTATTTTACTGCTCTTGTTTTAATATTGCTAAAAAATAAAGTAGACATGTAAGACAAAAAAAAATTGTGAAGGACCTGAGTTTTCCAGTTTTATTTAGTTTGTTTAGTTCCTGCTATAAAAACAGTGCTACCGACTTAGTATAGTATAAGAATGCGTAACCAGTAAGGCAACTTACTGGTACTTGTCTCCAAGAATGAGTTTTCTGTTCTGGATCCTAACTTGAGGAAGGATATTATGAGAAGAGGTGAGTGATATCAGCCCCAATTTTGTCAGTCTCCTAGTTAAAACAAAGCAAAGAAGAGAAACAATTATCACTACCCAGAAGGACTTGTAATTATCACTACCCAAAAGGACTTGTAATCTAAATTTTGCATAGGCAGCGAATTCCCGGGAAGATGCACGAATTCAGATACATACCTGTCTTCATAGTTAGCATGAACTAACCCTTTGGGTTAGTACAGACATGTTGCTATTTGTGGCATTCAAACTGTGCCCAGCTTGGACTTAAAAATTTCATTCTTGAGCTGAAGCACTTAAAACACTTGAATGTCATCACTTCTACATTCCTCTGTAGTTTCATCTCTAAAACATTATGTTTTGAATAGTAGCCATTTGGACATAACCGAATGCAATTGATGTACAATGGAAATCATTACTGTAATGCATCAAAACTTCTAGCATTCCAAATCTTTTTTTAAAAAAAAAAAAAATTTAGTTATTATGTATGTGAAAGGATTGCTATTTTTCCCCCCAGTATCTGTACTTTTCAAAACATGCAGTCTAGCACTTGCACTGAACAAGACAAAAAAAAAATATTTAAGCTACCTCAAGATGTACTTCTCTTTGCTTTCTTAATTTTGTATTGTTCCGTTGTGCTTCATGGTACGACACTGGTTCTTAACTTGCAGGCCAAGCTGGTGTCTGTTGTAGATTCTTATTCCACTTTAATTACATAAGTGTACCCATCTGTTCTGACATTTCATACATCAGAGATCTACTTGATTTTCTTTCTTCATTTCCCTCTGGAGTGTTTTGCGTCATTGACTTGTCATAACTATTTAGCTAAAAGTACTATATACAAAATGTACTGATTGCTTTATTAAATGTAACACAGTAAGTTTCCAGTCATTGCAGCATCTAGATGCTTTATTGCTGTAGGAAAAGAATAAGTGCAAATAAGAAATTTCATTTATCTGCTATGATTGGATTACATATTGTTAGTGACTTGTTTTATCTCCTCATAATGAGTGCCATTGCTCATTTTGTTCCTACAGGAAGTTTTGGAAAGTGTATTAGAACACGTTAGAAACTTAATAATACATCAATGATGTATGGGTAAATTTCCACGCAGTTTCAGATAGCAGTCTCAAACTGCTTATGCAGTGTGGGAATAAAGTGGTGAAAGCAGTGCTGAGAATGGGACAGTTTGTAGTGCAATGCCTTATGAGCACTTCTTAAAATTTCAAATGACGGGTTTCAATCCAAATAACAGAACAGTTTTTATCCCTGAACTAATATTTCCACCCACGTACTGAGACCCAATTAAAATCTCAGCAGCCTACTTATGAACCACAAACAACTTGTTATTGAGTACCAACACTTGGTTGCTTTTGTTCCATACAGACTTTCATTGAACTGAATAGTTATTCTTTCTCCATTTCTATGGTCTAAATGACCATTAAGGTGCTGGAGCGTGTCCAGAGAAGGGCAACGAAGCTGGTGAGGGGTCTGGGGGACAAGTCTTATGAGGAACGACTGAGGGAACTGGGGCTGTTTAGCCTGGAGAAGAGGAGGCTGAGGGGAGACCTTATCACTCTCTACAAGTATCTGAAAGGAGGTTGTAGAGAGATGGGGACTGACCTCTTCTCCCTAGTGACAAGTGATAGGACGAGAGGAAATGGGTTCAAGTTAAGCCAGGGGAGGTTTAGGTTGGATATTAGGAAAAAATTTTTCACTGAAAGGGTTATCCAACATTGGAATAGGCCGCCCAGGGAGGTGGTGGATTCACCATCCCTGGAGGTGTTTAAAAGCCGGGTAGACGTGGTACTTCGGGATATGGTTTAGAAGTGGTTTTGTGAGGTTAGGTTAATGGTTGGACTTGATGATCTTAAAGGTCCCTTCCAAGCTTAACAATTCTATGATTCTATGATTAAATAAACCAGTCAATAAGAAAGATGTGTGGAAAGAAAGTAAAAAATGTATTAGGTTTTTTAATATCTCTAGAAACAGATGCATAATTTTTTTCAATATATGTATAAGTTAATCAAAAACTGATTCTGATAAAGGAATTTCTTCTATTTTCCTTCTTTACTTTTTTAAGGACTTTGTGTCTTTAAGGCAAGTATACATTTGGAATCCTCTTTTCTTTACTTTTTTTCCTCAGAAATATTTTTTTCATTTGTTTTCCCCTTTTTATATACTTGTATAGTGTCCTTCCTTTAGTTCTTTTCATTTTAATTACATAGTTTCTCCTGTATTTTTGTTCTTACTAAATTGATTTATTTCTCCTCCTAAATGTATTTTGCTTTGTCTTTTTTCTCTTTCATATTCATTAGTACTTACTTTTTGGCTTGCCATCCTGTTATCCCCTACCCATGCAAATGACAGTAATGCAGCTCTAAACCTACTAAGCTCACCACTTATCTTCCAATAGAAATCCTTCTTCAGCTACCTAGCTGATTATTGCTTCTTCCCCAAGAGCATTTCTCATTCCATCTTTCATATTTGGTGGAGCAATCCATATTTAAATCAACTCAACCCTTGCTTTTGTCCTAAATATACAAAAACTCTAAAACAAATGAACAAACAAAAATCTTGCATGTCTTCTAGCTGTATGTCATGGTTTAGGCTGAACCATCCACCGGGTGAGCTACAGATGCTCCTGTCTACCCCTCTTCAAAGAGAGAGGTAGAGGAGGGGAAAAGAGACTTATGAGTTTAGAAGGAACTAAACTACTTTAATGAAATATTAATAATGAAATTAAAAGGAAATAATGAAATATATACAAAACCATATCAAGCTCCCAGGATGACAATCACAACACCGGCTGGCACTGGGGCAGTCCCAGGCTGGACTCAGTGATGGATGAGAACTGGATTCTGGGTCTGCATTCACGATCAGGATGAAAGGCAGACGAACAGAGCCCTCCTCAGACGCTGGCCATTGAAGAAAAAGAGCTGACTCTCTGGTCCCTCGGCTTTTACACTGAGCATGAGGCAGATGGGATGGAATACCCTGTTGGTCAGTTTTGGGTCACCTGTCTTGTCCACTCCTTCCCACAGGTGTGACCCCTCTACGCTTTTCCGCTTCCAACCCTCTAACGGGGCAAATAACAAAGTTAGCTGCCCCTGGGTGTTAGAGGAAGAAGTATAAACAGGAGCCTCTCTGCATACCATTCCTTGGGATCAGCTATAAACATAAGTCTGATCACTCTGAGAGCGAACAGCATCTGCACAATATGCTGTTAATTTCAGCGGTTAGAAGACGACCAGCTACAATGTAAAGTTACTGAACAAAATTGGTCCTGTTTTTCTCAAACTAGGACACTGCACTATTTCTCTCTTCCTAAATGTATACAGGTACTGAGACTTCAGTCAGTATTCTGCAGTCACTCTTCTCCAAGTTTTAAATTGATCTACAAATGTGCTACTTGTTGAATTTTTTCACATCTTCATTAAAAAAAAATGGAACAAGTTGATGTAGGCATTGATTTTATAGGTGTCTTTTAGAAAGTGTAGGAAATGCTGCAGCACTTTGTTTCCTAGCATCTTTCATAGTTAGGTGTTTTGGGGATTTGAAAAACTTTTGGAAGGGTTTTTAATTTGTGGGGTTTATTAATGGCATTGAACTGTTATATACCAGCTAGTTTTTCCAGATTAGTTTTTTATTTTCTTTTGTAAGATATAAATCAGCAGACCATTTTTTCTTATTTCTAATGTGAGGTATATAATTGTTTCCTTGTTCCACAAATTAGGTTGACAATGCAAAGCTAAGTAATGGTTTTAAAGAAAATGGAAATTGAAAAACTTTTGATGACTTTCTGATATCTTTTGGGAATTGTAGTCAAATTTAGAAACAAAAAGGGTCTTTTTATGTTTTTCAAGAGCTCTAAGACTTCCTCTTTGTTTTGATGATCTATTATTTGGGGTTTTTTTCTGACTGAAGTTCTTTTTTCCTGGAATTGTTTTTTTGTTAGTCATTTAAATCAAGCAGTCAGTGCAATGTATTCAAAATGTAGCTGAAGTATTAATGTTTGGGTTTTTGTAGGCTTTGATGAAGTGAATTTAATAGGTGACCTTATCACAATCCATATAGATCAAGAGTGATATTACAATGTTGTAATAATCCAGTGAGTAGAAAACCCATTCCCCCAAAATATAGTCCAGTGAATGTGGTTTTGTATAATTCTTTTTTTGTCTGAGGTTGAAAGAGATTTCAGCATACAAAACAGCTTAACATTTAGTTTATAGCTGTTAATAATTATAAAAATCTGTTTGTTGTGTAGAGAAGGGTGTACTTCAAACCATATCTCTTGATTCTGATCTACCACAGGTAGACTGGTCACAGTATGGTGTGACTTCAACGAAAATAGTAATAATAAAGTTCCATTTCAGTAAAACACTTAGAACACATGCCAAAGAAATGTCTGCAGCTAATTAGAAGATGCATTCTTCTGCTTGTAGCTAAATACATACTCAAGAGATACCCAAAGATTAAGTGCTACATTAAATCGAGGCTATAACATTTGAAGCTCCTATCATATCTTGCAGCCGTAGTTAAGAATACAACAGTGGCAGGGCCTTCACATGAATTCCACAAAATAAGTAAAGGAAATTCTTCCCATTTCACAGAAGGAAAACTTTGACATAAAGAACATTTTCATTGAAAAGAAAATGTCATTTTACTTCAGTGAGAGAAATTCACTGCCCATTTTCTAAATTTAGAATTTTATTCAAAGAAAATAGCTTATTTATTCAAAGGCAGTAGCTTAAAGGAGAGGAGTGAATGAAGGCAAGTCTACGCTCGGGGCAGCAGGCAAACTCCCTCCTTGCCCATCCCACCTTCCCAGGTGCCTCTGTACAACAGGTATGAGGCTCTGGATGTGGAAGACCAGTCAATGGGTGATGTGGATGACAGTCCACATTCACCAGAGTTATTGCCAAGGTCAGAAAGGCCTACCTGTCGTATCCCAACCACCTCCATGGGTGGGAAAGAGGGGTTATAGTTGTAGGTGACTCCCTTCTGAGGGGAACATAGGGTACGATATGCCAGACAGACCCTCCTCTTAACCCTGGGGCCTGGGTTAAGGAGATCACTAGGAACCTTCCTAGCCTGTTATGGACCTCGGACTATTACCCATTACTGCTCTTCCATGTGGGTGGCGATGAAGCAGCAACGTGTAGTCCAAGGGCAAACAAAAGAGACTTCAGGGCTTTGGGACAGTTGGCAAGCGAATCTGTAGCACAGGTTATTTTTTCCTCTCCCCTTCCAGTTGCAATCAGTGACATTGGAAGAAACAGATGGGCTCAGTCTATTAATACATGGCTCCGTGGCTGGTGTCACCAACCCAATTTTGGTTTTTTTGATAATGGAATGGCCTACACAGCACCAGGCTTGCTGGAGTCAGCTGGGATTCACCTTTCTGAAAGGGGGAAGAGGGTCTTTGCTCACAAGCTAGCGGGGCTCATTGACAGAGCTTTAAACAAGGCTTGAACGGGGAGGGGGATAATATCAGGCTTGCCTGTGACAAGCTGTGGGATCACGCACCAAGGTTAGAGGCACGGGGTGCTAGCAAGGGCCCTCAGAGTGTTGCTCTGAGACATTCTGGCTACACTGCAGCACACCTGAAGTCTTACAGAGATGAGCCAGGGCCTCCTGAGGTAATAGAAGCCAAGAGGGAAACACCAGTGAGATACCTCAAAGGAATTAAGGGGTGTTCTTCTAAGAAGGTGACATGGCTGGCAGCCCAGATGAAGTGCCTCTACACCATTGCACACAGCATGGGCAACAGACAAGAGGCATTGGAAGCCACCATGCTATTAGAAAGTTATGACCTGGTTGGCATTACTGAAACCTGGTGGAACAAATACAATAAGTGGAGTGCAGCTATTGGTGGATAGAGGCTGTTCAGATGGGACAGGGGAGGAAGGAGGCGTGGAGGCGTTGCCCTCTGCATCAAGAAATGGCTAGAGTGTGAAGAATAGCCATAAGCAGGTTGAAAGCCTATGGGTAAGAATTAGAGACTGAGGCAACAATGAGAACCTTGTGGTTGGTGTCTACTACAGGCCACCTGACCAGGGGGAGCCTATTGACAAAGGCTTCTTACACCAGCTGCAGGAGGCATTGAGCTCGCAAGCTTTTGTCCTGCTGGGGGACTTCAGCCACCCTGACATCTGCTGGAAAAATAGCACAGTGAGCTGCAGGCAGTCCAGGAGACTCCTGGAGTGCATCAAAGATAACTTCTTAAGCCAGGTAATAGACAGCCCCACCAGAGGGGATGCAGTACTGGACCTGTAGGTCACCAATGCAAGCAAGCTAATAGGTGAGGTCAAGACTGGAGTACTTGGCATTGTGGATAATTCCAAAATTATTTGGTGGGTGCTGCTGTAAGAATAAATGGTGATGATAATGATGATGAAAGAAGAACATAATAGAGAGCCATATCCTTTGCTTATCAATTTATTAATTTAATCAGTAAACTACTTCTTAGTAAAGATTTTAATACTGTTACAGGTTGATAAATGGTGTCCATTTGCAAGTCAGCAAACATGACTTTATGAATGTAAAGGCGACTTGTATTGATTGTGCCCTGTGATTTGGACGTTATTCTTTTTGTTTGCATTATTTGATATTATATTACCACACTGATAAATTCAATATATAATATAGTTTGTAGTATATTATTGACATACTATATATTTATTGATATACTATAGTATATTTTGTTAAAGTAATGAAGTGTCTGAACACCTGTTTCTAAACCTTTGCTGACTACTATAGAAACAATATTTTGGGGAGGGGTAATGGGTACAAACTTGACCATAGGAAGTTCCATCTTAACATGAGGAGGAACTTCTTTACTTTGAGGGTGGTGGAGCACTGGAACAGGCTGCCCAGAGAGGTTGTGGAGTCTCCCACTCGGGAGACATTCAAAACCCGCCTGGACGCTGTCCTGTGCAGCCTGTTGTAGGTGACCCTGCTCTGGCAGGGGGGTTGGACTAGATGGTCTCCAGAGGTCCCTTCCAACCCTGACTATTCTGTGATTCTGTGATTCTGAGAGTTATTAAATTTACAGACTAGCAAATAGAGAACTGGAGGTGCTACTGTATTTCTTGTGCTGTTTCTTAGATCTCCTTAGAATGTTAATGCTGGAGCTCGGTAGAAGAGTATCGAGAAGGATTGTCTGGCTCAACATATTGATTTATTATTTATTTCTGAATAAATTGATTGGTAAGAGTCAGAATTGATACATTAAATAACAAAATTATTAAACAATGTGTGAGATTTTCATGATACCAGATTATGAGCATCCATACATACTATTAGCTACTTCCTGTCCATTCTTTCTACCTTTGTGGTGTGTTGGTAATAGGGACAGGTACGCACACTGGGCTTTCAATAGAAAAGCATTCCTGAGATCATCCCATTTGTCCCAATTCTACCTGTAGAACAAATGCTGAAGTTTTCACAGAATCGTCAGGGTTGGAAGGGACCTCTGGAGATCATCTAGCATTCATGCAATTTAATGAATGCCTTCTTCAGGCTGTTTCCACTGACTTCCAGCAAAGCTCTGTGGGCTCAGTATATTCACAAGTGTTATGGCATTTCTTTCCCTGTATAACTAACTATTTTCCTTAACTGAAAATGAGCAAGCTTATCAGCAATAGCTGTGTATTCAGATTGGTGGATCACTCTATATTTGCAAGGGCAATATGTTCCTCCTAATGTATGTAAAATGAAGCCTAAAATGTTCATGTTTGTTATTTTTTATGGGTAACCACATTCATGATATTCTGCTACCACACTATGGCGTTATTCCTTTATAAATTTGCATTCAACTCAAAAAGGAAGCATGCAGTTTTAATTCTTAGTTTTATTTTTTCTTAAAATTAATTTATCTGAAATATAAAGACGTAATACTGTTAGAGCAAAGTTGTGTAACAACTGAATTTGACATCTAATTCTATGAGAACATAAATCATCATGAGATGAAGTGTATATAAAAAAATATATAAATTCTGAAAGACAATCAGTGTAACAAAGACACTTTGTTAAGAGTGGCAAACATGAGCATACAGAAAGCTGTTTAATTTCAGATAAATCTAGTGATTTGTTCAGATGTATTTTTTTAGAGGTACATGTAACAGAAATGTCAGAATGTCCAAGTTTTGACTGTGCTATAGATAATGTAGGATCATGTTTTTTCTAAACTGCTGGCTGAACTATTTAAGTACACCTAGGTTTTCTGCTGGCTCAAGTGACAGTCTGCTGAGACATATATAGGTGGCTTTTAAAATTGTGATGATTTCAGACAAGATTCAGACAACCGGTTTTGTAAGTTTAAGTTTCTTCAAGGACTTCTGACACACTGGCATGACACACTGGCATGCACTTGAAGAGTATGGGAGTGGTGGGAAGGCAAATGTGAAGTGGATGATGCATCCTATTGTAATAAGACCACTCTTCCTTGTGGAAAGACTTGACCTATTCTGATATATCTTATGCACCACTGAAAAACAGAAGTTTAATTTTCAGTTATTTTCTTTTACAGGTCATACATATGGGATGGGTAAATGAGAGACTTGAAGGAACTGATTCATCTCAGCTCTACAAATTCAAGTTTCTGGCACTGAAGGGTTCATCCTTCTACATTTTCAGCACTCCACCGGTAAAAAAATAATATTTTTTCTAACAATTTCATTGTAAATGGAAGCTTGTTTGTTATGTTTGGGTTTGCTTTTCCTTACCAAGTGAAGTTGTCAGATGAGATTTCAAAAGAAGTTAAAGCCACAGATGCGGCTGAATTTCAATCAGCTTTAGATATTTAACCTCTTTGAAGGTCCTCTGAAATTCTTACTGTACCTGTATAGTTCCAAGAATTCCTAATAGGCAGTAAGTATTTTACTTTTTAAAGTTGTCAAGTTCAGATTTTTCTCTGGTTGGTTAGGCCCAATATTTCTTACTTTATTTATTCTAAGGTATTTTGTAGATGTAATGAGTTGGCAGTTACTCTGTTTTCTTAAAGAAACATCAGGATACATCATGATATACACCATCCATGGTATTAGTAATACTTGTGGATTTTGCACACAGACAAGGGATTGAACTGTTACAGAGAATGCAATGCTGAGTGTACAGCTCGAATAACTGACATCATCTTACTTTGATGATTTACATAGCTAATAATGAGAATTCTATTTCACAACACATGACTTATCTAGTAAGTCTCTCAAAAAAAACCTTTAATTTAAATGAATGAAACAGAAATCGGTTGTAGAATTCTAAACTCTTAAAAAATTACCCATACCACATGGTATTGTTTTATCCTTTCTTTCTTTTTTATCCAGAGAGCCTTTGCTTTAAACAAATCAAAACAAATAAAATATGGAATTAGAATGTAATTTCAATTCATTCAACACTTCCTTACGATTTGGCTCAGAAGGTGGTCAGTCTCCCAGTTTCTTCAGCTGATCCAAAGAAAATCTGATCCTTTACATGTGTACTATCTGCATTACCTTTGAGAAGTACATACTCTTTGAACCTTATTTATGAACCGCAGTGAGAAGCAATCAGTAACATTTTTTCTCTCTCTAGACTGAAATTCTAAACCAAATGACTCCTATTAACTTCAAGCATTTTTAAATGGCCTATAGTATTCTTTTTAAAATGAGACAACACATCTGGGAAAAGTTGGGGTTATTCTCCCTTCTAAAAAATTATTTATCTATATGTTAAGTCAAGGAACTAAAATTTTATTCAATTACTACAATCCAATTAAAATGCGAAAACAACACAAAAATATTAAACAAATAAATAACGCACCACATGAATGCTTTTCCTTTATAAATTTTAATTATTGTTTTCAGACACTTTTTTGAAGAATTTTTTTTATATAATTAAAACTATCCATCTACATGATACTAATTGGGGATAAACTACTTAATTTGTCATGTTCAGCACTTTACTAAGAACAGAGAAGTGAGAATGAATGGTAGTATTTATACCACGTTACTTATCACTATCTACTACAGGCTATTGTGTTTCTGTACAATTTTTTTCTAGAAACAGTGGCTTTTCAAAAAAATGAACAAAGGGGGCCCCTTTGGTCAATATGTTATATCACCCCAGTATGCAGATACACCAGTAAGTGTGACAGAGCCTATAAATCATAAAACCTGTTGACCAGTTTTCTTGTTTTCAGTTTAATCATTCCACAGATGTTTTGTATCGGGAAAAAAAAAATAACTCAGGAAATCAGCAGTTTCCAACCACCCACCTGGAGAATTCAAACCTGGATCAAAAACCACACTTCAAATCTGATTATCAGTGTCCTGAGGGGCACCTCAGCCCTGACTGTCCCTGACCCCCTTCCCTGGAGCTCCCCTCACCCTTTCCACAACCCAGGACCCCATTGCAGCACCCCATGGCTGTCAGCCCCTGCCACAGCAGCGCAGCAGGACCAGTCTCTAGCTCCCCACAGCCCTGTCCAGCCATGGGCCCCAACGAGCCAGGACCACCCACGTGCCCACATCCAGGCCTAGCCTCAGCCTGTCCCTGTCCCCAGGGAGGTGCCTGGTGCCCAGAGCTGGGGCTGCCCCAGTCCCTATGGCTGCCCTGCTCCTGGGCCTGCTGGGTTGGAGGTAACTTTCTTTGTAGCAGCCCATGTGGCAGTGGGTTTCTTATTTGTGACTAAAACAGTGCTAACACACCAGCATTTTGGCTGATGCTGAGCACTGCTTGCACAGCCCTTCTCTCTTTCTCACACTGCTCACCCAGCAAGTAGGCTGAGGGTGGGTAAGAGGCTGGGAGGGGACACTGCCAGGACAGCTGATCCAGATAGGCCAAAAGGGGTATTACATACCATAAAACATCATGCTCAGCAATAAAAAGCAGGGATTTGGTCTTCAAAAGTAGCCATTGCTTGGGGACTGGCTGAGCATCGGTCCGCTTGGGGCGGGCAGGGTGTGATCACCTTTGCATCACTTGGGGTTTTTTGTCTTTCCATCACTTACTAACTGTCTTTATCTTGACACACAAGTTTTCTTGATTATCCTCTTTGTATTCTCTTCCCCCATCCCACTGCGGGGGTGTGAGGAGTGAGCGAGCAGCTATGTGGATGCTTAGCTGTTGGACGTGGTCAGCCTACTACAGGGCGACGGGATGGGCCCTGGCTGGTGAGGACACTGCCCTGCCAGACCCCAGGGGAGCTCCCATGGCACCCAGGGAGCTGCCAACCCACGCTGTGCCCTGACACTGGTTCTGTGTCACACGTCCCAGCTCTGCAGCTAGAAACACAGGTCACAGAATCACAGAATCACAGAATCTACTAGATTGCAAAAGACCTGTAAGATCATCTAGTCCAATCATTAACCTAACACTGCAAGCCCACCACTAAACCACGTCCCTGAGCACTATATCTACACAACCCTTAAATACCTCCAGGGATGGGGACTCCACCACTGCCCTGGGTAATGTGTTCCAATGCCCAAAGACCCTTTAGGTAAAGAAATTCTTCCTAATATCCAATCTAAACTTCCCTTGGTGCAACTTGAAGCCATTTCCTGTTGTTCTATCACCTGTTACTTGATAGAACAGGTCGACTCCCACCTCTCTGCAGACTCCTTTCAGATAGTTGTAGAGAGCAATAAGGTCTCCCCTGGGCCTCCTTGTCTCCAGGCTAAGCAACCCCAGTTCCCTCAGCCGCTCCTTACAAAGACATGCATAAAGCTCTTTCACTGTTTTTAGAGATATTTAATGGTACTGCTCTTACCATTACTCTTACTAATTTCTTTTTACTATGTTAAGTGAAGCATTAAACAATTGATTGTTCTTTCACAAAAATGCAGATGTTTTAACTTGCTTGATCTTTAGAAGATAAGTTTAACATGTTTTATTTCAGAGATGTTTCCATGGTTATTGCTATTTGTATACTGCATCAATGTAGTGTTTCAATGTAACAATGCAGTGTGCACAGAGTAGATGACCTACAAGTCATACAGTTATCGTTAGTTGTAATGACCTTACCCGTAACTTTACAACTGCTCGTAAAAGGATCTGGTACAATTTCTAGTCTTTTTCTGTTTCATTGTGTGTAAAAGATGGTATGAATGTAAATACAGCTGCTAAGTTTCATTAGAATGGAAAACGTAGTTATGCATGGGCAAAAATAAAGAAAATTGTGGAAAAATTGTGGATATTATAATATGAAAGAAATTACTATGGTAAGTAATATTCTATTTATACTCCATTTCAACAATATCTCAGATGGTGTTTCCAAAAATGTAGAAGCTTCACCATAGAAGTAAATATCAAGAACGGTGCTATTAACAGAGAATGGTCTTTCTGTGTCCCTAAAGTGCCTTGTCTTTCTGCATCACTAAAGTGGCTTATCTGACTGTAAGAAATTTACAGATTTCATTTACAGATTGATATATTAGAATTGTGACACATTTCTGAAAACTGCATATGTGAAAAACACCAATGAACAAGTAGAAATTATTCTTGTGTCAATGTTAATATACAAGCAGTATTTTATTATATTCTAAAGTCATTTATTAAGTTTCTGTCAATTTGCAGATCTTGAAAAGGTTCTGAATTCATATCCTAGAAGAAACTGGGGAGACAGTATTCAAAATTGTCATTCAAAACCAAACTATTTTATATGTCATTGAAAATTTCCAGAAAAATGAAATGTTTTGGTTTTATGGAATATGGGCTATAGGTATGGGAGGATTGAACTGTTTGATTTTTTATGTCTTCCTCATAGTTCAATATGGTTTTTAGATTCAAGTCTTCAAGTAGCCATATCTTTCAAGCTGTTGTGTTACCCTTAATTACAGAACTATCATTTTTAACATGATTAAATAAATAACACTGAAGTGGTTTGCATGAAGGCAGTAGGCAATCACTGCATGTACTCCATATAGTTTTAAGAAAGGGAATAAGTACAAGAATAATATGAAAGTAACAGAAATAGTTTCACCTTTGAAACCCACTACAGAGAAGAAAAGCTTGCATAATGTAATTAGCATGAGCAGTGGTTTGAATGTTAGAGTACTGCTAGGTAAGTTGTGAATACTTGTATTTGCAATTTACATTATACATAATGTCAATGTAATGTAGTAGGAAAGAGGTGGCAATAAGTTGGAAGGCAAAGACTTGACCACAAATGTTTTTGGTGAACTTTCTAACTCTACACAGAAGTCTGTCTTTATTTTGTTCACAGATTTGCTAGGATCTGATGCTCTTTAGTGTGTCTTTTGTATCATTGATTTTGAGTTGGTTTGGGTATCTTTAGACTTCTTATACTGCTATATCAGAATTCATATCAAGAACATTTCTTGATATTTTTTTCCTTTTTAACATCTTTTAATAATTTTTAAAAATTATACTTTGCTCACATTTTCCATTGAGGAGTGAAAAGACCAGTGAAATAAATTACTCGACCTAAATGTATTTCATCTTCTGCCAAGAGCTTTTTAATACTTCTGGGTAGCTTGGATGCTTCTGCTTAATAGTCAGATAATGCAGCATTCTCTGTATTCCGGTAATAAGTATTACAGCCACTTTTTATCTTTTTTTTTCCTTATGTTTTACTCTTTAAATGTATTCTTTTTTTTTAATATTTTGAGGGGCACTGAAGATTTCTAGAATGAGATTCAGTGTTCATAGAAAGTCAGAGTATGTTATGTTCCCTTTGACTTTAGTGATGCTCGAGGTATGCAAGTAAAGTTGTTAACCGATTTATCATATTATCGATCTGCATCAAAAACCACAGCAGACTAGCACATTTAAACCACTGCATACAAACACAAGGAGCAAACAAGTTATACAACGCATTCAGCAGGTTAAGCAGTATTGCATCAATTAACTTTAAACAAAGCCCTGTAAAGGCACGATATAACGCTTTGCTCAAGAACAACATGACGTGAGCTGTCTGTGTTAATGTCCAGCCCCTTAAGACTCTCGTAGAAAAAATCTGGTGCTCTCTCAACTGAGCAAGCTGAAATTTGAACTATTCAGGCAATGTGTCAGAGCCCTGGTCGAGCCCCAGTTCTGCCCCACGTTGGGCGCCAGTAAATCTGTCATGGTTTGGGGTGGGCTGGCCACTAAAATGAATGACAGATGCTCTCCCCAACCTCCCCCTACAGAGAGAGAAGGATGAGAGAGAGAGAGACTTGTGAGCTGAAAATAATGTAAGCTAATGAGATATTAATAATAAAATATAAAAAGAAAACATAATAATATTAATAAGAAAATAATGAAATATATGTAATACATACAAAACTGTATCAAGCTCCCAGGATGATGGTCACATCACTGGGCACTGGGAAAGTCCCAGACTGGACTCAGAGATGGACAGGAGCTGAACTCAGGAACTCGATTCAGGACCGCACAGATCAGGATCAAAGGCAGACAGACATAGTCCTCCTGGGATGCCAGCCATCAAAGAAAAAGGTCTGACCCTTTGATCCCTCAGCTTTTACACTGAGCATGAGGCAGATGGGATGGAAAACCACATTGGTCAGTTTTGGGTCACCTGTCCTGTCTGCTCCGCCCTGCAGGTGCGACCCCTCTACGCTTTTCTGCTTCCGACCCTCCAACGGGGCAAATAACAAAGTTAGTTGGCCTTGATTGTTACAGAAATAAGTATAAGCTGGATCCTCGCTGCATACCATGCCTCAGTATTAATTATAAACATCAGGCCTTATCTCTGCTAGAAACTGACACTGTCTGAAAAACATACCACCAATTTCAGAGAGTTCAGTTAGTTAGAAGAGGCTTAGCTGCAAAGTAAAATTATTGAACAGAAAATTGGTTCTGTTTTACCTCAGACCAGGACAGTTTTGCAGGGTGATTCTTTTACATGCACCCCATATTTATTTCTCATATCTAGTCAATCCTTTAGTGCTGATCTCTGAATACGCATGGAAGTCTTTTATGCCTATGTTATAATTGCAGAATTCTCTTCTAGGGCATAACTTCTTCAGTTTGTTGTTTACTACATGTATGTGTCAAAATGAATTTAACTTTATTGTTTTCTCTCTAGTATAAATCATAACTTTTAAAAGAAAAATCAATGATTAACAGGCACATTTAAAGCTAAGTATGTTTGCAATATAAGCCTGAACTGATGCTGAGATCATTTGGTCTAGCTAAGTAAAACTAGATTTTACTAGTTTATTTCTTTTTGGAAATCCACTGTAATGCCTGTTTTTAAAACAGGAGGAACTTAGAGAAACTGACGCTGAAGTAAAAAGCACTTCTGCAACACTTAGCGCTTATTAATGTGTTATTTTACAATCTTTCTGAAAGGATTAATATAGCCAAATGTCTACAAACCCAAGTATTCAGTACATCACATAATGCATTGAGTTAGCTAAGGAATTGGTCTTCCAATAATAATAATAACATTCAGCTACTCTTGGTCATAATTTCATATATTAGACAAACAAGAATTAAAGCGGAAACTCAGTGAATGCTAATTGGTACTTTCATGTATTTTGACACTATTTTTGACACTTTGTCAGAGCTGAATTCATATGAGTGAAAGTATGTCTGATTAAGTGACCCATTCTGAATATGCCTTTTTTGAAACATTTTGTCAAATGCTTTACTAAAAAATAATTATCTTGTCCTACTAAAATAATCCCCCAAGAAATTGCAGTGTATAGAATACCTACAGGAACAATTCCAAGAGGGAATAATGAGAAAAACTTCTTTATTGCCTAAGGAATATATTTCAGTATCTCATTTATCTTAGTTACCTGTCCTTATCCGTTTATTAAATGTGTGATGATGGATAAGCCTGCAATAAACTGAAACATCCTTTAAAGCAAATGAAGGATATTGCACTTTTTGTGAACTTTTCTGGTTCTTTCCAGCTTTTCTCTTGACTAGAAATATATGATCATTTGTGATTTTTTTTAAAGCAATGCAGTCTGTAACAATAACATTTTAAACTTAGACATACTATGATAGTATTGAGAAAACTATAAATAATGTCAGCTGTCTCTTTGGATACTAGTATCCCTTTGTAGTATGTTTGTTTCCTCTCCTTAAAATCCCTCTCAACATGTTATTAGTGTTCTCCTGGTGACCTCGCGAACTATGACATTCAGACTGTTTCACTCTTGGCTTTATGGTAGCCTTTCTCTGACATACACAGTAAAAGAAAATCTTGGCTTATATAGGTGCTGACAGTTATCATCATCACTAGCTATCTCTGCTGAAAAACGCAAGAGAGGTTACAGAGAGTCAGTCAGAGGATGAAAGAGATGCACAGGATAATGGGGAGAAAGCCGAAGTATTCAGAGTGAATTTAATGGCACGGCAGTGTCACCATTGTCCATAGTAGCATCATTAATAGCAGCAAAGAACCCCAACAGTTTAAATAAATCTTCAGGAATCGAAACAAATGATATGAGCAAATGAAAGTTCAGTCACGTCTGAACAGCTTTTAGATTATAGCCTGTGTCACTAAATTCGGTTTCATAAACAGCAGATTAAGTTGGTGCTTATGCTTTTATATCCTGTCTGGCCACTAACAGGAATGAAGGATTCTCCTACTTTTAATGGAGATTGGAAAGAATCTTTTCCTTCAAGAAATTCAAGACCAAATAATGAACTAGCCATCATTCTAGGCTGTAAACCTTATTTTGCAAGAAGCATGAAGATAGATCCCTTTTGAGGATCAACAGGAATAGTCCAAAACCTGTATTATTTATTTTCTTTTTACAACAGCCATCAGAAGTAAAAAATATTTCCCTGTAAATAAGATTAAGCAAAGACCTGCAGTACTTGCTCTATGTGAGCATGTTTAAATACATAATATTGCTTTATGGATCACCTTTATAATTCCTCAGTTTCAGTCATTTCTAAACTTGTGTTATTGCTTACTCGTAGCAATAATTAAAAAGCAAATCACAAACAAATTATTGAATGGACCTTACTAGAAGAAAAAGAGTAACAGAAACCTAAAAATTAGAAATGTATGACTCTAGAAATTGCTACATTTTATTAAGTGGTGGGAGGACAAGTATAATACCTAAAATTGCTTTAAATTAATTTTCTAAAACATCTGACATTAGATTTAAATTTGACAAAGTTCCTTCAAATTAGTACCAAATACTTTTAAAGTTAGCTGTATGTAATGTTTGGAGCTTTAATTTATGGTGAAAAATTGCTCATAATAAAACAGAAAGTATATAATATGTTTTTACATATTCTACTGCATGCATTGTATTC
Organism: Ibidorhyncha struthersii; assembly: GCA_013398815.1. NCBI lineage: Eukaryota > Metazoa > Chordata > Aves > Charadriiformes > Charadriidae > Ibidorhyncha > Ibidorhyncha struthersii. Next base: position 380,898 of record VZSZ01000665.1, read on the forward strand.
AAGTGATGTTTGTCATTTGATTGTTCAGATTTAAAAACTGTCAAATGCTGAACCTTAGAATATGAGTGCCTTTATATCCTGAAAAGATGTGGTGATAGAACTTTCTCTTCTAGCGGTCTTCAGTCCCATTTGCAATAGGTTATGCCTCAGATCTAAATTTAGGCATCTTGAAGTTAAAGATTGAATCTAAAGCTAAAGAAACTGGGAGAAAGCACTACCTTTTTTTCTTTTTCTTTTTTTTTTTTTCTTCTTTCCCAATATGTTGAAATTAAGATTAGATTATTAAGAATTAAATTAAGTTGTTAAGATTAGGTACTTCTGAGATCTAAATTTAGGTGGGATGCTTTCCGCATTAAGAAGAAAGAATTCAGGTAAATTCTGAAACATTGCTTTGAAACACATAGCTGGGGGGTCTACTCAATAATAATGTTCATTAGTTTTGACTGGAGTGGACATAAGAGCATATAATATTAGAAAGAGACTAACATCAAGTTCACATTACTCCTCCAATGGCACTCCGAAATAACATTTAATAATCAGAAGTCACATCAGTCTGCTCCTAAGTGTTGTAGTGGTTTGGATTTTCACCATTTTATTACCATTTTACTTAATGGTTTAGAATTTATGAAGACTTGGAAATTCAATTTAAAAATAAATTTTTAAAAATCATGTTGATCTTCATGCAAAACATCAGGAACAAGATTGATTATTATAGGTGAACTATGTGCTACTGTGAATACACAGAAAAAGAATCTGTTACTGAATTTCATAGGTTTTTCCTAGTTCCATTTCATCCACAGAAGCCACATGCTTTAGAGTCAAATTTTGCTTTACCTGAATTATTTAATTTAATTTTTCTGCTTTCTTGATTTTGGGAGGTGGGCAGGAATAGGACAAAGCTACATCTGCCCTAGTATTTTAAAGTATCCAAGTTGCTATTAGAGTCACCAAAACACTTATTTTCATGTGCTAAAAGCCTTAGGTTTACAATGTAGCCAAATTCTTCATATACCTGTGCAGCCATTCCTGTGCATTCACCATGAACTATGGTTTTGCTCTAAAATATCTAAGCAAAATAATGTGTATTCCCCTTGTGTTTTTCCAATGTATAGGTTTGGATTTTTTTTTCTTGAACTACATAGGCTAGGTACTGTTTTTAAAAGAAAACAGGTTATCACATTGTATCATGAACTAGAATTTAGGGAAGAACTTCAAATGTCATTCTAATTGTCAAATTTTAACAGGCTGTCATGTCAACAGGATTCCATAAGGAAATCAACAGAAAACAAAAAATGTCTTTTCATATTCAGTATTAAGCACATTCTTCTTAATTTCAAATGTTGCAGTCACGTAATCCTTTTCAGTTTTTAATATAAATATTAAGACATTGGTACCTTAGTGTATGTAAACTCAAACCTGAATATAGATTCTTTTTTAATTGAGACATGAAGCTGAATGACTGTGGGGTTGACCCTCTGGGTTCTCTGTGTTAACGTATTGGAAAATAAATATGCTTATGTGACTCACCACAGAGATTACAAAGAGTTTTCCAACATACTGTAGTAATAATGGGGGAAAAAATCAGTGAAATTAGTAACTTTTAATCATAGTAAGGCCCCTGTAGATGCTGTTTCTGTAAAAATTGAATGCTATTTGACAGTCTTTTCTAAATGCTTCTAAATGCTGGATATTAAATGTAGTAACATGCCTATATTCCAGTAGAATAATGATGGGTGAAATATTTTTAATTTTTTTAATCTGTACATGATTTTAGAATAAAGAATGTGTTGTTAATATTTTCTTTTGATATTATAGGTAAGCACACTAGACTGGGTACGAGCTGAAAAAATCTATAACCTCTGTGAGGTTCTATTTAAAATTCACAAGGTAGGTCTCCTAATGATTACAATGATATTATTTAGTAAAGAAAGCTTGCCGTTTCTTCTTAACGATGAGCTCAAATTAATCTTAACTAGGAGTAGCTAACATTCAAATAGTTCATCTGTCGTTAAAAAAAATGTTTGTAATTGCTGGTGCATTAGCTATGCAAGTGTAAGAGAATATGGAAAATGGCTTAAGCTCCAAGTGAGCAAGTTACTAAAATGCTTCCATATTGAAGAAAATGTTCAATATCAGAGCTGGATGTATCTGGTATAGGTGAGACACACAGCTAAGCATAATGAAGCTGGATATTACTTTTTTCTTAGTGGTTCATTTTTTCTTAATGTCATTTGCAAATATTACAGTAGGTTTTACCTTACAAAGGGCAATATGGTGCATTTGTATACCATAGAATTCTTCATTTTTTTCCAACACCTAGAGACAGTGTCATGTTTTCTGTTTAGCTTGTCCCAGACAAGGTTTGGGGGCTTTGCAGGTGAGGTGAGGCTAGATGAGAGCCTACTTGCCCAAGGGAGTAAAAACAAATGTATTACCAGGGGGAAAAAAAGGAAAAAAAACCCAAGCAAACAAACCACCACCACCAACAACAAAAGCTCAGTCTTTTCAGATAAAATGCTGTTTCACTGAAAACGTTACAAATCAGCTTTAGTTCTCACCAGCTGATGTCCTCCTCTGTGCTGTTCCTCCTCTGACCATGCACTGATGCTGTGGAGACGGAAGGCTGTTGCTCTGTTACCTGTACCTGACTTAACATTGTGCCAAAGCAGAACTGCTTAAGGTTTTTGGTGTTGTTTTGGGGGGGTTGTTTTTGTTTTTTTTTTGCCCTCTGATGCAACACTGATCCAGGACAATTTACAGAAAGAAAAGTAAAAAAAAAAAAAAAAAAGAAAAAACAATCATAGACCTGACAATAATGCTCCATTCTTCTTTACTGCTCTGTTCAGCATAGATGAGAGTTCTTTGTAGCGCTAAATGACCAAATTCTTCAAAGAATGGGGTGGCAGGGAGTTTGCATGTCCTGACTGCTCAAACTACTTGTCCCAAACTGACTTTCAACAACATGGGCATGTTTCCTACAACAATTTGTTGACTAGGATTTAAAAAAAAAAAGAAAGAAAGAAAGAAATTGAAACCATGATGAATTTACAACCAACAGAGCAAGGAGCACTTGGAATTTGGTAGAAATCTAGAAAAAATAGCTCTCACATATGAGCTGATATCTGCATTTTACAGGGGTTTCAGGCCCGATAACTGGCCGCTAAAAGAGCTTCCGCTGATGTCAGCTGCCAATTTTGCAACTCATCACTGCTGTCACTGGGCAGGGGAGGAAGGTTCCCTTCTCTGGAAAAAGTGGGGAGAGGGAGGGTCTTGGCCAGTGCCATGCCAGGAAAACAGCAATCCTGGAGTTCAGGACTTGAACTCAGCTCCAGAGTGCAGGATGCAGGACCACAGCCATATTCTTGTAGGCAGCATTATTTTAATGTGATCATGTCTCCAGCTGGGTACACGTGGGCAACTTCAGGTCCTGCCCATCATTGTGACAGCAGCAAAGAGGAGAGGTTCTCTCCCAGGTTATTTATTCAGTCTCCTTAATCTCTTTTGAAATATACTTTTTCCTGGTAAATAAGTCAGGCACCAATGAAATATACTCATTGTGCCTTTTGAAAAGATTTTGCTGTGCTTTGGTTTGGTTTTGGGTTATTTTTCTACTTTAAATGTTACTACGGATTTGAAACTCAGTCCTTCCTTGAATATTCTGGTAATTTCAAGGACAATCTACCCTTAAAGCGAATTCTGTGATACTTTTTCATTAAGAAACCCAAGAAAACCCAAGATTCAACTCTTTAATGTTCTTGAAATTTTAATAAATGAATGCTTAATTGCCAGTCTTCATTAATACATTAGCTAAAGTGCAAAAGCTCAAATTCAGCACTTTAACCTCTTTTCTGGTGATTCTTCGGTATAAATGACAATGAGACAAACTGAGCAAATCCAAAAAGGTAGGAAAAACTCTTAAGAGAGTAAGGTTTCTACATTGCAGAATGAAAGATGGAGTTTATCTTGTGAAAACTGCCATTTGAGGAGGGTATTCTCAAGGATTCTAACTAGTTAGAACTAGTGCAAAGCTGTGGTAGAGAGTGCTATTGTGTCTTCTCAAGAAAGACGGATTTTAAGGCAAGATGCATTTGTTACCTAATTGTAAGCTTCTCATCTGTGTTTATTATGACACAAGTTAAACATGAAAAATAAGAATCCCATATAGGAATGAAACAAAATTTTTGCTATATTTTGGATTTGTGTGTGTGTATACATACGTATAAATACAGACTTAGATACACAAACGTGCCTATGCAAATATGTGAATTAAAATTCATATATATATCATGCACTTGCACATTCGTGGACATTTAGTGGTAATAACTGGATGACTGAAAATCTAATCTCTTTCATCTCATGTGTTTCTTCCTATACCTTGCTTCATACTCCATATTTACTGGAACTGTTAGTAAAAACTTGTATTTTTCAGGGGCAAGAATATTAGATGCATTTTTAAAAACCACTTGTCTTAAAAGCATTTTCTTTTATTACCTGGTATTTTCACACATCACATTTTTACATGCAAAATAAAAAAAATATATATATAAAAAATATTTTTTTTTGAGCCAGGTTGAGCAGCATTGAGTCTTGAAGCAGATGTAGCTGTAATGCCTGTCACTCTATGGCTGCTGAACACTAGATGATATGTAGGTATTTTGTTCAGCTTTCTTTTCACCAGTCCAAAGGAGCGTCGTAAAATAACTTTGAACTTCCTCTAGACTGTTCTCTCCTCGGGTAGCTGCAGGGCCATTTTTGACAACAAAGTGCTGCGTACCCTGGTGGCATTATGTGCTGCTTCTGAGGTGCCCCACAAATCATCTGTAGCTTAACAGACTAGGCTTGAGTAAATTGCATAAGGTTAGATTTGCTGGCTTTGTCTAGCTTCAGTAATTCACCAGCACAAGCAAAAATGCAAAATTTTCAGTTCCCATCTGAGTATTTTGATCCCGTTTGTGAATAGGAGAGCAATATAAAGAGGAGGGTGTACTAGCAGAGCTTATGCTTCCTCTGCTTTTCGTTACTAAAAAGTGGATCTTCACTGCTGTCCTGCGAGGGCGGTTGTGTGTGCGTCTAGAACAGGAGGGACACAAGACCCTGAACATTTAAGCATTTATTTTACGTATGTCAGAATATTTTACATTACATTTGATGCTCAAATTCCAGTTGTTTTTTTGTTTTTGTGTGCATAGAGTTTCAACTGTAACCTCAATAGGCTATGATGGACTATTAGAGTTTCTGGAAAAATAAATTCTAAATCCTTATAAGGCTTATCCTGACTACAATATTCTAGGATTTCAGTACCACTGCAAAGCTACATTCTGATCTTTTTAACGCCACCTAAGTCCAGTCAAATATGACTGCTTTAACCTCAGCTCTGCTTGACTAGAGTTAAATCTCCTAAACCTAATCTGAAGTGCTAAAGAAAGAAAATTCTGTTTGCAGGTGACTTCAGAAAATAAGAGATAACATTCTCTTTGCAAATTACTTTTTTGTTCTTTTCATCTTTTCTGCCTCATGCCATCATAGAGAAATGGAGATAGGAAAAGGCCCTATCTGATAAATAGAAATTTTAAAAAATGCATAATTTGGAAATTCAGTTGGTGAAAGTACTCAGGTCTATAAGCAGTAGCTTTTTTGTTTAGTTTTCTTTTTCACTATGCTGATGCTAATCAATGAAGTCTTGAAAGGTTAGGGAATTTTCTTGTAAGAATTTATTTTCATTTACAAAACATTCTGTTACGGGGATATTTTTTACGATGAAAAACTAATGGGTAGTTTCTCGTCTTCGTCTTGAAGGTGATGGCAGGATCTCACTTCACTCCCCTTGTAGCTGCAGAGCAGCACTGGCAACTGTTAGGGGACATTTGAAAGCTCACGTTACCATTTCCAGAATTAGCCCTTGGGTGCTTGATAAATGACTGCATTAATTGGTGTTTATCATATTGGAACCCAATTAGAACAGAGGAGTTATATTCTCCTGTAAAGCTGGTACACAGCTCTTGAATTGTATTCAGACAAATCAGGGATTTCCCTCCTTTTCACTGTAAACAATATATTGCTACAAACTCCTTTTAAATTATGTATGTATTGCTTAGGTAACTTTGACAGTATTTTGGAACTGCAGAAGTAGCTCAGATTACATGATAAGGGTAAAGTGAATAAGAAGCAAAAAGATAAGTTGTCTTTTAAATTATTACTTAATTCTCAGAACATTTCTTCAAGGTAATTATTAGCATAATGACATAATGTATCCAAGTACCCATCACTTACAGAAGACAATGTTGCTTTAACTGTTTGTTTTTGCTAGATGAAGAATCACATACTGAAACATGTCTTTCAGCTCTGGCTTGCTGATGATTGCTGGCTACAAGCAAACTTGTATTTAGGTATTCATCAGGACTTCGATCATGAAGACCAGAGGCCATATTGTTTCAGTGTTATGGTTGGACATGGCAAGAGTCATTATTTCAATGTAGAGCTGGGCAGCGAGTTGGCAGTGTGGGAGAAATCATTTCAAAGAGCGATTTTCTTGGAAGTTCAAAGAACGGGGGTAAGTAATAATTTAAATCCTGGAACCATTTCATCAGTAAAATAAGTAGAACAAATTTTTAGATAATTTATATGTTTAATGATTGATGTGCTTAGTCACTAAGGATCTGAGTACACTTTATTACACCGAAGGCTTCTGAAAACTTCATCATCACATCAATATCTGTATGTCAGTGACAATGTAATAACAGTCTGTGAGCGTGTTATGACAGTTTGAAAATTGGAAGTTGACCTTGATTGTAACAAATTGGAAATTAATACATTTACCACTGGAAAACAATTTACGTGGAGATTGTTCAGGCCACCTTGAACATTTTCTTCCAGAAAGTTTATTTTCCACTCACAAAAATGGTAAATTTGTTATGTTTTACATAACGGTTCTGTTTTCAAAGAAGAAATAGTTTGCTCTTACATTGTTAATTGTAAATTGGGATTGTCCTTGTTAACACTGGAAGGTTTTGAAGACTCAGTGTAAAAGTGAGAGGGAAGTTTGTTATAGTCTTAAATTCTCAAAATTAAATAACAGATTATCACTTTCTACTAACTAGTAAAATTCTCTCAAGTCAGTTATTTTCTCAGATCTGAGGGTGCAATTCCCATTAAGTGATTTTAAATTTAAGATCAAGATTGTCTAAATGTGGGTGTCTATTAGCATTGTGGGGACTAAGTTCCTATTAGAACCAGTGAGTGGAGTCCAAAGAATGATTGTGTTTATCCTAAAGCAGATATTCTTCTATAGGGGATATTTTGTGGTATGAAGACAGAGAAAATAACTTGATTTTGATTTAAGTTGCAACTTAAAGCACCTCTTTACTGTTATATAAACAAGTTATTTGCTGAAAATCTAGATCCATACTCTTAAGTGAACTGGACCAGTGGTATGGGAATGTATGGATTAAAGATATAGGCCTTCTCCAATTAAAAGCATATTTACACAGTTTAGCGCAAATGCAAGCTTGGTCTGGTATGTTCGCGTTTGCAGGCATCTCCTAAACATGTTTAAAATAGTGAGAGCACTGGATCACAGCATTGCATTAGCACAGCTTGCAAGGAGCAGGAGTCCTAGCACAGGTGTTGAAACGGCTTGTCTAAATTTCCAAATCTCTGGGATTCTAATGAGGTTTGCAGATGCTTGCTTAGAACTCTTCCAATTGTCTGTTTCAGACTGATGAGGTAACAAAAATGATTTTGTAATGGTGATGCTGTTGCTCCTGCACTTCTGAGAAGGAATGCAGTTCTTCAGAAAAAAACTGATTCTTCTGAAAAATTGCTGGGCAGCAGGGAAGGATTAAAAATTCATACTGAGTATGCATAAAGTATTTTCTCACATGAACTCTTCAAGAAATTATGATATGACTGACCATCCATTCAGTGATCCTATTTATTATCCATACAAAAAGCGGATCATGTCTAGTTAAAATTAAGTATAACAAGGGTAGAGATTAGCTGGTTCTGTAGGTGATTTGATTTCTGAAGTATTTATTGTTAAATCTCAAAACTTGTTCTTTTACAACCTAACAATCTTAAAATTAAGGAACAATTCTTTGCCTGTGCAATGATCTTTTGTCATTTGAATACAGAAATCTTCTAGACTGTTATCACACAAAAGACACTATTTCCTTCAGCTGTGGTTTAACCTATCTGAAACCTCCAGGAGAGGCATTCAGTTAAAATCCTGGTTACAGTGCTTAAGTCTCCATATGTTGCATACATTCAGGTTTGTTGTAAACTGCTATGCCAGTAGGATGCAAAGTACTGTGGTCACTCTCCAGCAGTGAAAAATCTTTTCACTCTGCTATTTTCTTTCTTCCTTCAAAACATAAATGCTGCTTTCAATGTCCTTCTTTTCAGAAGGATATCAAGAGCAGCATGAATGAGGTGCAACTTAACATTACATAGATTATTTCAAGCCATAGAAAAAGAACTGGCATTCAGTATCCAGAAAATTGAGGGTTGTCACCAGTAGGTTATAATGTCCATGAAAAAAAATCTTCCTTTTGGAGGAAGACCATAATTGCAGTTGGAAATTCATTTTTATTCATAAATGATTGGGCAAGATTCATGGCAGGTGTTGGATTGCACTGTCATTTCAGCCATTCTCATTTAAATGTCACTCCATTCTGTTTACTGTTGAGGGTCATTAGGATCTTGTCTTTGACAAAGTTGTTGTTAACTTTATCCTGTACATGTTCTTTATGTTCGATGTTTCTATAAGAATTGTATTTCTGAGAAGATTCTGTCCTTACACAGTTTATGAAAAGAAATGTTAAGGCACAATGGTATGTTCAAAGGTGATTTTGAATTTTATACTGCCCATGTTGTGTGGGTTTTTTATACATTTTTTTCTGAAAATGTCAGCAGTGTTAAATGACAGAAGGAATGCAATAATGCAGGAAGAAATACCCCTCACAATATCATTCACCTTTCAGCTATCTTAAAGCCATATTTCAAGCTGCAAATGCTTACAAAAAAAAAGGAGTCTACTGAGAAACTGTGAAATTCAGTGATTCTGGTATAATGAATCCATTTACAAACAATTATAGCAAGCAAACATGTTAAACCCACGTGCTAGAAATATCTATATTTTCTTTCTATAAAAAATATTGTAGTTGCTGATGGCATAAGTTGGACAGATGGGGGCAATAAAAAAGCACTATAAGTAGGGCAGGAAGGCAGTTGAAAGGCAGAAAAAGTGCTGTTAAAAAGTATTTCCATGAGGTTGGTAATAAAAGTCAGCATTGCAATGGAGGAAGATAGGCAGTGACGTCCTCTCAATAATAACTAGAAGTTCAGTCAACTCCCAGAAATCCCAGCAAGCCTCTCTGTCTCACCTGGAACATCCTAAACAGCGCAAGACAATTATAATGCTTAGATGAAGTAATTTTTTTTTTTTTTTAGTTTTTTTTTACAGTGTAGACAGTCTTAAAAAAGAAAAGGCTAGCACTTTTTTCAGATCTCTTACTAATTTTTTGACTCTTCAGGGCAGTCTTGTCAGTACTATGGGATTTTATTCCATGGTTTTTTTTCAGTGTTGTCTTTTATGTTACTTTCTCAGTATTCTTCCCTCTCCTCAAACAGTAATTTCCAAAGGAAATTATCTTGACTCATCAGAGTCTTGGATATGACTGTTAAATTAATGCAGAAACATCTTGATAGGATGATTTGGATCTTTAGGGTCTTCAGTCTTCTTCCACAGAAGGGCAGAGAAGGATATTGCAATAGTATTTAGTAGTGGACAGAGGAAAGAGCGACAGTAATACATTTTACAGTCAGCTGTAGAAAAGTTGGGCTAACTGTTCTGGCATCGTAAAACTTTGTACTTGTTACATGGATGGCAGCAGACCGAGAAGTGCAATCTGCTTCACAAGGTGGAAGAGCTCTCAGAAGAATGAAAAAACATGCAGGGGGAAAATCATCTACTACAGTGTCACTGAAATACCTGCAGTTGTACAGAGAGGAGACATGGTTACATACTCTCCTCATTTATCTAGCAACTTTTAATCATGAAAGAATGTTTTCCCTTCGTGCTTCCAGCTGTGATGCAGATGCTGCATGCTCTTTTGAATCCTCATACAGCTGAATAACCTAGTTTCATGAAACCATTTACTTTGCTTGGACAAAAAAAAAAGTTGTTTAATATGAGTTACTGCAAAAATTAAAATAGGTCAGAAGTTGAACTCCACTCAGTCAGAATAATCAAGAAGTTTTGCTGCATGGTTATTTTCTGTGCTTAAAGTGAAGTACCACTAGCAAACTTCTATTTTGTTCTGTAACTCAATGACTGATTTAACAGACAAATAAACCCTGGAAATAAAAGTATAATATATAGTTGCTGAGGACAGGAATGTGAATGTATTATGCTAAGAGAAATGTTAGCAGTAAAATTCGTGTTCCTGGAATTATACAAATTCCTCCTGTGAGGAATATACATTAAAAATAACAAAACAGATTTCTTTTCATGAATGTTGTAATAATATTTAAATTAAATCCATGTCATGGGAACATCATTGGAAATCCAAAACCAGTTTATAATTAATATAAATGTACGATGCAATTATCCCATGTTTTCCTTCTTTATATTTCAGTTAACACGTATCTGCTTCTGGGGATGTTGTATCTTTTTGTATGCATTTTTAACATTTACTTATTTTCCTAAGAGTTAACAACAAACCATTTTCTATAGTGAGATTCTTGGTGCTGAACATGTAAGCCAGACTGGCTCGTTGTGGCTCAGAATTGCTTGCTGATTATGTGTCTTCCTGGAAAAATGCAAATATAATTATTGGGAATAATTGTGCATGCAAACCTGGAGCTTTGTGTCTATAGGATTTCCGTTTCAATTTTCTTTCCACAAATATTGTGCTTCTAAAACATCATGATTAAAATTCCTTAAAAAAGAAACAATAGTTAAAACAAATTCAATTAATCAAATCCTTTTCTGTTTTGAAAGCAACAATGAATTCCTTTTCAGTATTGGTTGGTCCAGCCAATCTCTGTTTTCATCTGTGAGCATGAGCAGTGCTCCACACTTACAAAAGACAACAGACGTAAGAGTAACATATCTCACAGTATCCTTAGTCCACCATCTTCCTGCCCCAGACTTTAATATTTCCCTCTATACACTGTATGTTCTTTGGGATGATCTATATGAAATGCCTGAGGAGTCTACAACCACGTTAATGATGGTTAAAATGAAACAAAAAAACCCCACATAATTATTTTGAAGAAGTGGTTTACACAATATCCTTTCCTCAGCTTTGTATCTTTTTCCCTTTTTGCTTGATGGACTATCTCTAAGTGTCTGGTCCTGGTTACTTTTTGAGATCCTCTGTTCTATTCATCTTTTTTAATTTCCTTGTAATATCTTGTCATAGATTTTACCAGTTCATCAGTTTTAAATTGCTAACAGTTCATAATATTCTCATCTGAGAAAGATGAAGTTGCTTTCCATAAAACATACATTGTTTATTGTACAAATCCTTTCAGAATCCATACTGTTGACAGGTTTTGTTTTTCATCGCTTGTTTTTGTAGTAAAAAGAGTTATGGTTTTAAAGTTTTTTTTTATAAAACTTATCTATGTAATGCTTCCCTCTCATCCCTCCTTTGCAGCTCAGGAAATATTCTATGCAATCTTCTCATTCCTACAACCACTTGCTGTTTGTTCTTGACTGTTACTTAATTTTACATGTGTATTTCTTTTAAGAATGCTCTGAAAGAGTTTGCTAGAATTCATTGAAAACATACAGAAGTTAATAGGTTGCTACCAACTGATTCAGTAACCTTTCCAGGAAAACACTATTTTCTCATAATTTCCCTTTAAAAGCATTCGGTTGATTATATTGTATAAAATATCGACATAGTCATGACTGTATGCATACATACTACCTCCTAACCTGTCATAAGCAATAATTGGTTTCTAACATGAAACATAATGTTTGTATTGATCACCTACCTGCTTCTATGATGTGTAAAATCACTTATAACAATGAGAGATCAAAAAGAAAGAACAGTGCAAAACTGCACAGACATTTTAAGAAGCTACATTTTCACCAAATTAAGTGGACAAATAGATCGCATATTGTGAGCAGCTCCAGAAAAAGAAAAAAATAATTTATGTATTTGGGCTTTTATTCTCAGTCCACTGGACATCATAAACTCCTCGGGATTTCAAAATTAGGAGCCAGCTGGAGAAATTCCTTTACATACAAGTTCAAATGGCTTCTAAACAATTTTTTTGCCACTGGACATCAATGCATATTTTAGCAATGTTCCTTTATATACGCTTAAAGTTGAGTGTTCAACAAGCCACTGAGAATGTGAACAGTGATGTATGCTGGTCAGTGATGCGTTTCCCTGGCATTCCCACTGTATGGGGGCCAAACTTCAAGGAAGTGTGAAATTAGCCCCATCTGAAACTACTTTTTAGTGTAAGATGTACACGTCCAATTGAAGATTTTGGATTTAGAGAAAACTGAAGAAAAGTGTTCGGGTTGTTAGGATCCAAGCAGCCTAAAAGAAGCTTAGTTCCTGGGTCTCCTTCCTGGAATGTTACACAAAAGGTATTTTCTAGTCATTCTCCAGTGGCATTTTGAATTGATCCTATTACAACTCAAGTTAGATGTAATCAGGATAGATCTTAAAGGCTCTTAAAGGCTCTTCCCCTGCTGGGACTTGAGCAGAGGTTAGGTATCTTTCCACTCATCTTTCTATCACAGCTAACCTAACTCTTCCGATGAAAGGATTTCTGAGATGCTCAGAAGACTTTGCGTGTCTCTCTAACTCTGTGGTCAAAACAAACACACATTGTTTCTAGGCATCTTTGGGAATTAGGTGGTACTTGAGAAATGGTGCTCTAAATCTCGTTCTGAGACTGAGCAAAAGAATTCCACGTAAATAAACAAAATCTAGCAGAAATTAGGCAGTCTGAATAAGAAGTAATTGTCATTTCTAGTTTATGAATCTATTAATTCTTCATGGTAAACTGAGAGGATGAGTAAAACAGGATTGGTTGATCATAGAGTAATCCTTGTGAGTTCCAAATATATTTAAATATATTTAAAATGCAAAAATATTAAATACACTTGGCAATGCTATCTTAATTTTATGTTCTGTGATGATGAAAAAGCATGTACGAAATGGAATTATATACAGGAATCCCTTTAAGGATGGAAGTGCCACCATATGCTAATTTCAGAACTGATTTCTGAAACAAACAAATAAGCAAAGTGAATATCCTCCTTAGGTTCAGGTGAAATATTAAATGGCAGTTAGATTAGGTTAGACTTATAGGGTCATTAAAGATACTTATCAGTTTGTTACCAGAACCACTCAGTTTAATTAAACAATTAAGTTTTAGATCATTTTCATTATGTACAGAAAGCTTATTACAATTCCAATTTAACTGGTCATCTTTAGAAATGCTATTAGATTCTAATTCATTTTTACACTGATGCAAAAACCCAACCATTCTCCAACACAAAGATTCTGAACACCATACAGATTAATTGTAAATACGTTTGTAAAGATGATTCATAATTCAACAATTCAGATACCAGGTGAGAATCAAGCAATGCACCTATTATAATTTTTAAAAAATCAAGAGAATGTACCAATTTACAAGGCTATTGAACAAAATCTTGTTTACATATTCTGTATTTTAAACATAATTAATATAAAATGTTGATTTTCTTGAAGCTACACCAATATTTCTAAAAATAGTAGTATATTCTTAAAATTATAAATTATGCATATTGAAAGGGTAAATCCAAAGACTTACATATATATATCTTAATATATTTATATTTATTTATAAATCCAAAGATTTGTAACAACTATGTAGTGTGAGTCTACATTTATTATTTTCCAGAGGATCTTAGAGACTTGAATAAGGCTGAAACTATTAAACCTGTCAAGAAGTTACTCTCATGGCATTTCAAATTTATGGAGTGATATTACCTTAGAATTTTTATATTTTATTTTGTGTTTTCAAAAGTTGGTGTTCCCTATTATTCTCCATCTGCGATTCCTTTATAAGAATCAGACAGAAAAACAAAATCCCATTCCAAGTATCATTGATTCAGAACTGAATTTTGTAGTCAGGAATGTCTATTGTTGATTTAAAATCCTCTTTCAACTGCAAAATTCCAGAATTTATAGATCACCAGAAAAGAAAAAAGCTATATTATATAATAACAAACTGTATCAAAACCAAGTCAGTGCCTTTGCTGAAGTAAACCAGTAGAGTTCCACTATGATGAGTGGTGCCAGCCTGATCACTATGATTACTACTAAGAATCTACCTCAGCTATGTGAAAATATACTTGGGAGAATCTACAAGTAGGAAACTGTGAAACATTTAAGTCACTGTTATATTTTGCTTTTCTGTATGGAAAAATGAGTTGTTACAAACCCATGAAGCTGTTGCTCAGGCACAGAGGTGAGGAAGCACACACAATCTGTTCCTGACATAAGCCAAGGCTAAAAAATGCGCTTTGAAATGTCACTGCTAGAGGATGACCACTGCTAAGCTGCTGGCCTTTGATTTTGTCCTCCTACCTCCATTTCTCTCACTACCTTTTCCTACAACCAATTTAAGCCATGGTCTAAGTGTTCAGCAGAGGAGGTGGCAAGTCTTCTTTCTTCTGTCAGATTTACATTAGCCATAGGTTCATATTACAGAGAGAATGATACAGCCGTGAGTAGGCATCTGTAACTGCATTAGCAGCTCGTCTTGCCAGGTAATAGCTGAACCTACAACGGTTCAGGAGAAATTAGTTGGCCTATCAGTCTTCCTATAGGAACACAATTCCCTGCAGAGGAACCTTTGTTTCAGGCCGCATGCGTATGTAGCCCTAGTCTTTCTGTGATAGTGGTTTAATGCTTATTCCCAGTTACGCTGAAGTTTTCTGAAAAGACAGTCTGCCCAACGAGAGCTCTAGTAAGAAAACCATTTTTGCAGTTAGCTGCCATAGTGTCATGAACATTACAAATTACAGATAGATTAGATCGGATAAGTATTTATTTCAGTTAGAACAGCTGTTGTGTGGCGGGAATTTTTCTTATGAACATGGCTCAGACTGCAATAGGTGACCGAAAGGCAAAAGTTTCAAGCATAGCAGTATCCTGAGAAAGCCAGCATTAAAAACATGAACATATTACGCATAGGTGTTATCTTCTGAAGCGCTAAGCACTGAGCTAGCACCACTTCTACCGAAATCAATAGAAGATTTCTTTGAAGTTCGGTGAAAGTATAATGAGCCATTATTTGAGTCCTTTGAAAAATCTTACTTTTAGTCCCAGCGTGTCTCTTGCATACATATATGCTGAACAACAGATGTACATTCATCTTTAAAAAAAACAACTGTAATGTCTTCTTGAAATCATCAGATTACCACATCATCTTTTACAAAAGAATGTACTTTTACCCAGTCAAGCATGTAAAAAAGAGTCATTTTAGGGCACTAGATGTAATTCCATCGATTGCAGCAACTACAGATCTTAAATGAATGTACAAGATTTTTAGTCAGATCTGTTCTGTTTCAGTAGGATAGTTTTAATTGTATCTATCCGTAATTATCACAGTTCTGTAACCTTTTAATTGTGACGTGATGAATTCATTAAAGGTATGGCCAAATGAGTGGATCTGCCACATTTTTTAAGTGAAGATGGTATTCATTCTTTCACTCTCACAGAAATTATTTCACTGATCCTTTTGTACAGTTATCTGGAACAGGAATACACCTGAGCTTTGGAAATTTCTGGATGAAATTTCTGAAAACTCTCATGCTTTTGATGAATGTCAGATTTCATTGTCGGTTCATTTTCTCATCTGTGATGTGGATTCAGAGTGAGAATGCTTCCAAAGTACTTTATAAATGTCTTCTGAAAGTTTTGCTTTTTGAAAAAATGGTGACATATAATATAAAAAATTTTATCCTAAAATAACAATCAGAATTTTAAAATATAAGAAAGCCAAAGTATGCGCATTTTTAATTCTACTATTTTGGAATTACAAAGTGTTTAAAAAGCACTTCAGTTTAGCACAAGTAATTCTATGTGAAAAGACTGTTGAAGATTTTGCAGGCTGTCTTCAGAATTAAGGGGTTTAATTTTGTATGCCTCCTAGTACACTCTCTGTATGTGGGCTGAGATATATTTCTCAGTACAACCGTAACAACTCTGGTTGCTCTTATAATCATCTCCTCATCCTACTCAGAGTTTTTTTATGCTAAAAGTGGAATTTTCAAAAAAGCTTATTGTTGACCCAGCTGGTCCCATGTTAAGGCTTTTACCAAACTCTTTGTTTTGGTAACTACATTGGATGCATTGAGAAACCTTACTCCTGTCAATCCTGCATGATTTAATAGCTTGTAAAAAGCTGCTGTATAAAATGCAAGAATCTGGGTTCCAAACTGTCTGTTGTTAGCATATTTTTTTCCCTTACCCTCACTGTATTTGAAATCCTGTTGTACATTATTTTATTTCTAATGCATAATAAAAGAGCACATAATTTAGGTCCTTCTCTGTTTCAAGCATTTAAGTTCCTCTCACAACTCCTACAAACTTCCTCCCATTTTTTACAGCTGCCCACACTGACAGAAAGCCTAAAATTATTAAATGTAATATGAGCTGGGGTTTGGTCTCAGAAATAAGAAGAAACTATCAGTGATATTTGGATGATAGTAAAATTTTATCAGTTCAAATTGGCAACCCTGGAGTCTTCTGTTAATATGATTGAAATGTTGACTAGTAATTGATCTATAGGGAAAACTCTTACAATTAAATTCAATTATTATGTTAATCTGCAGTTTAATAGAGAATGACATGTTTCATATACATTTAGCCCATTAGAACTCTACTCTCCTCCTCATCTGTATACAGTCCATTTTCATAAGTCTTTATGAGATCATGGGCTTTGTTGAAGAGTCAACTTCTTTAATACGGAAAAGTGCTCAGTTTGGGGTGTTTCTAGTTGTTCTGTTTGAGATTTTTAGTCACTTAATCTTGATCTGCATATGGTTAAGTTTTATTTTTATTTCTTTTTACATTAAATAACAGATGAAACATGAATAGCTCAAAAGAGCTTTGTTGTTAACTTTAATAGATTTTGGGGTCATCACTAAATTAAACATGCTAAATGCATGCTCTGTTGTTACTGGCTTGTATTTATATTCATTGGTAGTTAACTATAAAAAAGTCAAAAGACCAGAACTAGATGATGATGGCTGGTTTATAATATATGAAGTAGGTACTGTTTTTACTGAACAAATAAAACTTTGTTCCCATCATGTTATTTTTCATGTAAAAGAGATGACTTGTCGCTGGAAAACAATATTCATTAGATCAATAAAATAATGTTAATTTAATTTTGATGGAAATATTCCCTTGTTCTAAGCAAAGTCAAAGTTTTATTAAGATTTTAGCATTTAGTATATTGATGGCGTACTCTTTCCACACAGAGGTATAGCACATATTTTAACTTAAAGTGAATAAGTGAATAACATGAATACAGTGTGCAATATGTATATTGTATACATATGGATATGGTTCTTGCCCAAATGCTTTGCTGTCTGGTTATTTCTATCATTAATTTTTAGAAAGTATGTGTTGAATTGTATAAAATGAGTGGAGTGAGAAATAGTGTCTGTGTTCCCACTTAGATGTAATAAACCTTTACAGCCCATCTTAGAGCAAATGTATGTATACATCTATAAAGTAGTTGACAGAGTAGTGGGGAAAATGTGTAGTTAAGCAGTAATGTGAATTGGTATTTTCTACTTTCCAATTGCTTTTTGGAAAATAAACAGGCAAAACCACGAATGTGCCAAATTTGTATTCATTTAGAATAGAAGACCAGTTTTTCTTTATGTATTTTGCCTGATCAAAAACACTATAATTCCTGCTCAACAGAACATAGCTGAGTCCAGAATGAACGAATATATTGCATATAAATGCTTTAGTTAAAAAAACCCTGAGGTTTTCCTTCATGCAAGACAATAATTAACCACAATGTAGCCAGGCATCAGCTGAATTTTGAAATTCAAATTTCTGAAACTGTAAGCTTGACGAGGCATTAGGAACAACAGAACTAGAGATATAAAAGTAAACTCCATTAAATGGAATACACACTATGTCATCTTTCTGTCTTGTCCTTACACAAGCGACATCACTGAATCTCATTTGTTCCTTAGAAACTTTTTTTGCCAAGGAAATAAAGGAAATCTTAGGAAAAGGAATACAGTTTGAAAAGGCTTCTAACTGACCACCCTGATTCTTTAAAAATTATATAAAGTGGTATTTTTTTACTATGAATCATTGTTGATTTCAGAATGTAACATCACAACTACAGACATTAGTAAGCATAATTTTAAAGAATTTTACTGAAAAACATAAAGAAGCGGAACCCCTGTTTCTTAGACAGAATACAGGCCCACATCAGAGTAACATTAAAAGATTGTATGTCTTGAAAAAAATCAGTAGGCACTACATTGGACAGCTATGACAGAACTTAGGCAAATTTAGGCCTCCCAGCTAAAGCATTTCAATAAGCTCATAGTCCAGTAACCACAAAAATCTATTGCATGTCTGCATTTATTTAGAAGCATTTGGACTTCACAGTCCCTGAAGCAACCAGACTTCCTTATGGATTCAGCCTACCTGGGAGACACGCAAGTCTGTGCCAAAATCAGAATGATCTGGCAGGCATGCACGCTTCCTTCTGGCTTCATACTATGGCTCTGTGAGGTCAAGGATGCCTACGCATAGAAGGCAACTCAAGAGGAGAAGTCATCTTTTTCTTCCTTGCATCTCCTTCCTAAGCAGCCTGTGTCTGGGCTACGATGGTGCCTATTATCCACCAAGTCTTTGTGCTTCCAACCATGTCATAGGGCAGTGACTACACATCCCCTTTTCTGTTTGTTGCTCAGATCCTGTCTCTCACTGTACAGGTACTTGAGGTATATTTGTGCCCTTCTTTCTGAGTGGAAATAAGAAAGTCCCTCTTGCAGTCTTTTCCCCTGCGTTCACTCTCCAGTTTTAGCGTTTATTCACCTCTTGAATTGGGTACCTGACACCCATGAACCAAGTTCAAAGCCCTTCTTGTTAGATTAGCAGATCTGTTCACAAACACCTTCCCTCCTTCTGAGGAAAAGAGTCATTGCAATGATGAGCATAAAAGCTGGTTTTGAAATTAATTGGCCTGTCATTGAGCATATTTGTAAGGTCTCTTCTCATTGTTAGACAGGATCCTACATCGGTCGGTCTTTTAGAGTACTGAAGCAACCTGTCCCTTGTCCTCTCCTTGTTGTAAAAACTGCTGGAAGATAAGCGTGAAAGAAGCATCTCTTTTTTTCCATTAAGAGGTAATTGACCCAAGCCTTCAATACTAATTACCTTCTGCAGATTCCAGGATGTGTGCATAGTCATGGAAGATACTAATTGATGTGGATAGCAACAACAAAAAAAAGAGAAAGTACTAAGTTCCCCAAGGATGATCCCAGGATCATGCTGGGATGGAATTGTCAAGAGTTTTGTAGATGGGAGTGAAAGACAAACTACTGACCAGCTGATGTGACCTTGTTAGAGGGCTGAAATCTTGCCCTAGGGACTTAATTTCATTCTGAAGGCCACAGTAGAAGGGTACTAACACACTTTCACTGACACCTTCTACTCCTAGATGCAGGCCTTCTTTTCCCATCATTTAGCTTCCAGGACTCTCCTTTTCCTGACTTTCTGCCCTACCCAGCCTTCTTACTCCCCTCCAGGAATCTCAGTCCCCTGCAGTTCGTGCACAGACAAGATTTCAGCTTTGTACCAGCGATTTGCTGAGGAGAGGCAGAAATTCCATTCGCAAGAAGGAAAGGTTGTGGCCTGCTTTTAACCTTCCCTTTCTGCTTCTGGAGCAAAGAGGCTTGCTCACTCTTACATGAGCCACTCTGGTGAAGGGGACCCAGTGTGGAGGCATGGACAAGATAGGCAGAGAGTACATGTGCTCAGGACTGCTTAAGACTGGTATTGCCAGTATGTGAGATAGTGCTAATTAGTGCATAATGAGATTAATATTGTGTGATACTGCCTACATTTACAGTGTAGTGCTAGCATGATAATAAGGTCATGCTGGCCACCACAAGTCTGCCCAAAGAAGCAGCTGGAACATCCATTGGTTCTGCAGAATAGTTCCAATGGAACCTGCCATCAGGAGAGCAGGAGTTCCAGGATCCTAAGACAGTCTGCTAAACGAAGGGGATAGGTCAAAGTTGAATTATTTCTGGGAAATCTCTATGTCTATGGGAAAGATTGTGAGTGTATATGTGTAGTTATTTTAACTATTAAGCCCTCTCAAGGTCTGGGAGCACAGATAGCAGCGTCAAAGATAGACCAGTGCCATGCTTCTGAATAGGAACAGGAGGTCCAAGAGATTCCTTCTATGAATGAGTCAGAAACACTGTTCCTCCCCTATTTGGACAGTCATATTATCGACTTAAAATCATAGAATCGTTTAGGTTAGAAAAGATCTAGCACTGCCAAGTCCACCACTAAACCATGTCCCTAAACACCACATCTACATGTCTTTTAAATACCTCCAGGGATGGGGACTCAAAGTGTTTGAGTCTGGACAGCCTGTTCCAATGCTTGACAAGTCTTTTGGTGAAGAAATTTTTCCTAATAACCAATCTAAGCCTCCCCTGGCGCAACTTGAGCCCATTTCCTCTTGTCCTGTCACTTGTTACTTGGGAGAAGAGACCAACCACCTCACTACAACCTCCTTTCAGGTAGTTGTAGAGAGCAATAAGGTCTCCCGTCAGTCTCCTTTTCTCCAGGCTAAAAAATCCCACGTCTCTCATAAGACTTGTGCTCTAGACCCTTCTTACTTACTTTCAACTTAATGATCTTTTAATGACTCAAATGTATGTGCACTGAGATACTGATACCTGAAAATTACACAGGTAAGAGTTTTGTAATTGTCTTTTATTACAAATAATTATTCTACAGAACATTTCACCATTGCTTGGAAAATATTAAATTGATCTAAGATGTACAGTACAATTTTCTGAGTGGTTGCAGTTCAGGCCTGAGGCTTTCCTTTTACCAGCTAAATTCTTTACACTTTGACTCATCAGGCTTAAACTTCCAGTCTACATCGCCATAATTTTCAGAATCACCAAGGTTAGAACTGGAAAAACTTTTACATCTTGTCTGGACCAGTGCAAGCCACAGATGGTCACTATACCACACTTGCTAACAAGTTGAATTGTCATATGTGTATGAGCTATGTAAATTAATGTGGGTATTAGGGTATACCTGTACAATAGGAAAATATTTTAATGCCTATCTTAAGGTTGATAACCTCGTAGATTCTCATCTACCTCTGCTTACAATCCCCAAGAGTGTTGTGATAAGCTAGTATTAGACCTAAGCCCGGAAAAATCTCATTTCCTATCACTAAGGAAGATTTTTTAAATAACCTGTTGCAAGTGTATGGGAAGCTTATTCCAAAGTTAAGAACAAAGGGATAGTGCTCTGTACTAGTGTTAATGAGTGGAGATGGGGGTCCTTATCACAGTGCTGTCTGAGAACTTGTTCAAAGTCGTTAAGCAAATGCCATTGGCAGACTTTTAAATTTATACGGCAAAACCCAAACTACTTCTGTTGTAAAGAAAAAGCTATTAGTGTTCTGTAAGTATAAACCTTATATATCTATTTGTAATGTTTATCACGGTGAAAATGCAGCACATTCTGTTTGTCTCTAGTATTTGTCTGCAAATAATTTCCAAACCAGTTCCATTATTTGCAAATATTGAATATTTCTAAAATACTCCTGGCTAATTATTTGTGAATAGTTCATTTTAGTATTCACCATTTGTGGCTGAGCAATTAGATGCTTACCCATTGGGGGAATCTAATTTAATATGTTTTAAAAATTGCTTTGCTGAGTCACAGCTCAGCTAGTATAACCTTTTTAATTGGAAAATAATGGAGAATAAGTTATGAATGGTGCTTAATGCCACCTTATAATTACTGAATAAAATGTAGGGATATTTAAATGTCCTTCTAATTGAATATCAATCACTGAAATAGTTTTAAATGCCAGATAATGTGATCTTTGAACACCAATGACCAAAATAATTTATTTGGAAATAATATACATCTCTGTCATTGTTGAGATTATTATAATACTAATCTGTACTAATAAATTAATTTAATTCCCAGCCCTTTCAAAAGCCTTCATAAAATGTCATATCTGTAACTCATAAATGTTTATTTTAGTATAACTCTGAATATTTTTTATTAATAGTGGAATGAGGAAACCTTTACAATTACTAAATACGGTTTTATATTATACTAAAAATCTTTAAAAAACAATTAAAAGGACATTTTTCAACTTAAGCAAGTTTATTAATGCTTTCGGTCTCCTCTAGACCATTGTTTGGAATGGAATTTAAAGAAATTATCCAGATACAAAAATTTCACGTGAGCTAATGTCTAAGCATGAGACAATATTGCAGTTTATGAAATATCAACAATAACACAGTAATTCTCCCTTGGCAGAAAAAAATATAGAAAATTTCATAAAGCACACAAGTATGATTTTTTAAATGGCTGGTAAGGTGAGGTGAGAAAATGCTGGGGACAGGATCTGATCTTTACTCATGCTGAAGGCAATGGGCTTTTTGCCATTAATTATGAATGGTGAATGTCATCACGCTGTTTCATATTACATCAGCAGCAGAAGCTTTTTCATGTGCCTTCAGAACCCGTCACATACCCAAGTTAGCGAGCCTTAAAAACACATGGAAAGAAGAATATTAATTGACTTTTTACTGTAAAGCATATTCAGAAGTTTAAACAGAACTTCTGGGTTTTGTTAATAAAACAGATTTTTTTTTTTTCCTAACCTGAAAGCTGATCAAAGAATTGGTGTACATATAGCACTGTCTAGCAAGTATCAGTGCTAACTAATGAGTGATAGTTATTAGTTCTTATTATTAAATTACATTAACTAACATTAACTAACCTAGTGCTGCAGTGGCATGTCACCCAAGTTTACAAATGAAAAAATGTGGCGAAATAAAAAAGACTGTCTACAAAGTTTAAATCAGATGGAGAGGTCAAGTAGACAGGTAGCTTTTTCATAATTAGATTGCAATCACTAAACCTTTAGGCACTGTTACCAGCACATTTGCTGGAAACTATGTCAGAAGTCATTAATAGGTCAGGTCTAAGCAGTTTTCCAAAAGCTTTGAAATAGTCCGATTTGACTTTCTTTGTTCTGTGTTGCATTTTGTAAGGGATAATTTCCAAGGATATTTTCTGGAAGAGGGACTCAAAATACAGAAGATGTCCAGTTAATGTCTAGCTGACAGATCTGATACTGACCTGCATTCAGAGGTTTTTGACAATTTTAA
Organism: Ibidorhyncha struthersii; assembly: GCA_013398815.1. Classification (NCBI taxonomy): domain Eukaryota; kingdom Metazoa; phylum Chordata; class Aves; order Charadriiformes; family Charadriidae; genus Ibidorhyncha; species Ibidorhyncha struthersii. The sequence continues at coordinate 404,353 of VZSZ01000665.1, forward strand.
TATGTAATAATATAAAGCAGGACCGGTGTTGCCAGCTGAATGTCTTCGCCCCCCCAAAATGCATAAAATATTATTTTTATATGATAAATGTTGATGGTTGTTCTCTCAAAAATCATGGGTTTTTTTTTCCAGTCTAAAACATATATGTGCAGTTGGCAAGGGGACACCCTGTGTTTCACAGTTGACTTTGCTCTGGGATTTACCTGTTTTGACAGTAAAACAAAGGTAAGGGAAAAAGAAAAGAAAACATAACTCTGTTTTGTTTTACTATTATTGATGTTATCATTAACCATACTTTTTATGCTGATTAGTAACGGTAATTTTGTATGTTGATGTTGAGTATTTCTTCCTCAAATGTACTGTACATTTTATTTATACAGCACTACTGAAATGTAGTCAGTTTGGGACTAGAAAGGGACAATTATACTTGTGCCTTAGCATGTAAAGATAAATTTTGGAGAAAGATATAAAAAAGTAATTTCCTTTTCAAGTAATAAAAGCAAAGGAAGGTTATGTTTAGCATAGAACTTGGTTTCCTAGTCATGAAGAAATGTCAAGATTTTTAAAAGATCATCAGTCATGAAAAAAATTGTCACCTGATTCTATTTGTTTTGAAGCTGTGGATATAAAATAAGATTAATTATTCTTCCATTATAAGAAATTTAGGCCATGTCTAAAATAAACAGAACAAGGGCAAATGCGTTTCAAAGTCATAATCTATAAGATTAAATTCACTTATCTCGCAAAACAGAGTGGCTATATATAAAGTGCCTACAGGGGAGGGTTTTTGATACATGCCAACTTCCAAGCCCTCTCTGTAATTCTATTATTTTATATATAATTTAAAGTGATACTTTAGTTTAAATTATTCTAAATGGATTTACACATTTGTTTGACAGTAGAAGTAAATACACATACAAAAATATTTCTGCCTTAATAGAGCTGTCCTCTGAAATATGGTCTTCAACTCCAAAATGAAAGGATTTTTTTTAATATATATTAAAGAAATTCAGTCAGTAATTCTGAGTTAAGAGGAAATATACTGCATTTTTAAATATTGACATGGGATCTAGTTTTTGCATGTTGGTATTTTGGGGGTTTGGGGCCAAAATGCACATATCGTTGTGCAGAGAAGTAATGACCAAGAACATTGTTACTTGAAAATTTAGACTAGTTGCATTAAGCGTGCTATCCTATGAGGTGGCATAAAATTTCAGGAAACACATTTGCTTACCTTTCTCTGCCTCAGGTGATACTGTATTCTGAAATTGTGCTTTTCGCACAATTGTACACATTTTGTGTGTAGCCACAAATTAAGTATAGAAAGTAATCTCATTAGTTTAGGCTATATGAAATGTTTCTTTTAAATGTGAATATTGATTGGGTGTACTCCAACCTTTAAAATTATAAACTTTATAAGATCAGAAAATGAGCCATAATTAAAATTCTGTTCCTACTGCATTCAGTAGAACCAAAATATTACCTATAGAAAGGGCAGGACTTTGAGCCACAGTGCCTACCTTCATTATTGATGATGAGGAGGATTTAGGTCAACTTTTCTTGCGTACCTAAGGAGAAATACAGAATAACATCAGATAGATTGATTCTGTCATTAAACTGTAAAAATTCTGGAAAGCTCAAGACATTTATTATTCGTCTGTATGAGACATGGTGATGTCCTCTGCATCCTCAAGCCTAAGTAAGGCAATAATGGGTTGCTTCCACAGTTCATCTTACTCCCCATAATTGTCAGCTGGAGTTGACTGTGTTGCCCAATGCTCAGAGATTTTTCAGTATATTTCCTACCAACACTGAACAGATTGTTGAAGTGGTCAAGCAATTAACTGTTCATTAGGGGCAGAGCAATTTTGCTGAAAAAATTATTTTTTCTTGGAGTTAATGTATTTCAAATTAAAGTCACCTATTGATGCGAAGAATGGTCTTACACCACAGCAGGTGTTCATACAGGCTAATTAAAATGAAGGCCAGCCACCCGTCTGCCCTACAACTCTAAGCCCGGATCTCAAATTTTGAGCAACCACCTCATGTATTCATTAAAAAAAATTCTATATTGCGGTCAGTAAAATAATATAAAAAGGGCCTTCTTACTACAAACGACAAAATAAAAAGGGCAAGAACTTTTGCTTAGGAGTTTAAGTGTCTTTTAGAAAGCTCTTCTCTAAAACAGTTTTGGGGGATTCTTAAACTTATTTGAATGAATTACTTCACTTCATACATGTTCTGTTCCAGGGTCGTCATGGGCTTAACTCATTCAGCTTTTACCATTTTGGGCCCATCACAGACACACTCTTGTGGCCTGCTGCTGCTTTATATCTGATTGTAGAGATTTCTTTTAACCACTTGGCTTGTCTGGTTCATCTTCCCGATCCTGTGCCTCCAGCCACGTATCCAAGATAAAGGGATCCCAAAGTGTGCATTTTTTTCCACCTTCCAAAGCCATTTACTTTTTTTCTTTTCCACTCAGTGTCAACTGTTGAGAGAGATGATGACTCCAGGAATGCCAATTATTGCTAAATTGTTTCTAAGTTCGTGTCATCTCCACCCTAGCAGTTATATTATATAGCGAACATTCATCTAACCTATTTAAATCCAAACTCATTTAAGCTTTAAATATTTTTCAGATGGTCTAATTAGGCCCTGTGGACCCAGTTAAAAATCTGTTCATGAATGTAAAGTTTAAGCATCATCACAATGCTGTAGCATAGTTGGGTTTTTCTTCATCTGTTATATTTATCTAAGTCAATGATGTTTACATCTGCAGGGAACCAGGAGATGGAATCAGGCTTTTTGTGCCTTCTGTAAACACATTTATAAATGTAAAAAACATTTATAGGGCATTCCCTTTCAGACTATGAGTAGGGTTCTGAAGACCACTGGTAGCACTGGTCTACATGAAAAAAATATTTTGCAGTGAGGTATATTGGAAAATGGAAAATAGCAACCTTTTTTCTGTGTGTGCTTATGAAATAACCTTCAAAGTAGTTAAATTGTATTTCCTCAGCAGTGTCCAGGGACTGAATGACATTTCAATATGTACATAGAATTTTCTTTAAGATTATAGGCATTCAGGAAACATCAGTAAGAAGTCTGAGTGCAAGTTCTTACCTTGTGTTTTTTTAAACATACATTTTCAGGCGATCAATTAGAAATCATTCAAATAAATACCAAAAATGACATTGTTTAAAAAATAATTTCCCATATTTGTTTTTAAAAAGTATCTCCATAACTATTAAAACATACATGCCCATCTAGGATTTGCCAACAGTAGTAAGATGCTATGCATAAACAAATGCCTGACAAATTTGGTGGCCTTCTACAAAGGGGTTACAGTGACCATGGACAAGGGAAGAACAACCGATGTCATCTACCTGGCCTTGTGCAAAGCGTTTGACACTGTCCCACACAATATCCTGGTCTCTAAATTGGAGAGACATGGATTCGACAGATGGACCACTCGGTGGATAAAGAACTGTCTGGATGGTCACACTCAAAGTGTTGCGGTCAATGGCTGCATGTCCAAGTGGAGACCAGTGACGAGTGGCGTTCCTCAGGGGTCGGTACTGGGACCGGTGCTGTTCAACATCTTTGCTGGGGACATGGACAGTGGGATTGAGTGCACCCGCAGCAAGTTGGCCGATGATACCAAGCTGTTTGGCAAGGTAGACACACTGGAGGGGAGGGATGCCATCCAGAGGGATCTGGACAGGCTGGAGAGGTGGGCCCATGCCAAACTCACAAGGTTCAACAAGGCCAAGTGCAGGGTCCTATATCTGGGCTGGGGCAATCCCAAGCACAAATACAGGCTCGGAGGCGAATGGATCAAGAGAGGCCATGAGGAGAAGGACCTGGGGGCATTGATTGACGAGAAGCTCAACATGAGCTGGCAATATGCGATCGCAGCCCAGAAGGCCAACTGTATCCTGGGCTGCATCAGAAGTGTGGCCAGCAGGTCAAGGGAAGTGATTCTGCCCCTCGACTTCGCTCTCATGAGACTCCACTCTCATGGAGTACTGCGTCCAGCTCTGGAGCCCCCAACATAAGGACATGAACCTGTTGGAGTGGATCTAGAGGAGGGCCACAAAGATGGTCAGAGGGCCGGAGCACCTCTGCTATGAAGACAGGCTGAGAGAGTTGGGGTTATTCAGCCTGGAGAAGAGAAGGCTTCCGGGAGACCTTATTGTGACCTTCCAGTATCTAACAGGGGCCTACAGGAGAGCTGGGGAAGGACTTTTTACAAGGGCATGTAGTGATAGGATGAGGGGTAATGACTTCAAACTGGAAGAGGGGAGATTTAGATTAAATATTAGGAAGAAAATTTTCACTGTGGGGGTGGTGAGGCATGGGAACAGGTTGCCCAGAGAAGTTGCTAGGGCCCCATCCCTGGAGATGTTTAAGGCCAGGCTGGATGGGGCTTTAAGCAACCTGGTCTGGTGGGAGGTGTCCCTGCCTATGGCAGGGGGGTTAGAACTCGATGATCTTCAAGGTCCCTTCCAACCTAAAACGTTCTATGATTCTATGATTCTATGAAACCTGTAGGAGACCAAGAAGCCTGGAATTCTCATATATTTTACAAACAACAGTGTCATGTAGAGCATATCTTTTGTGGTTTGTGAGACTACATTCAATAATAACATTTTTGCATTTCTATAGCTTATTTTATCTGAGGAATTCAAACCACGTTACACACATCAGTAAATTCAGCTTTGCAACATCTCTGTAAGACATTATTATCTACGTTACGCAGATGAGCCAGCTGCAATATGAAAGATCAAGACATGGTGTGGAATTGTGTTCATAGTGAAACTGATACAAATGTCCTCATGGATCGTTCCAGAATTAAGATTTTGTCATGGGTCATGATATTATGTATGCAACTGAAACATTTACATTTCAAAGAATTTCTAAATAATTGTTTGATTTGTAAATATTAATATTGTATCTTTTGCTTTCACATATGATACAGAGCTGTTAATTTTATTTTCTCTGCAACCAGCCTGTTATCATGCGCTGTTTAGTGCCCTAATGCTTTATCTTGATACATAAACATTGATCATCAATCTATAATTCTAGGTAAGAATGTGTAACAGAGTCCTTAATCAAATCTCTTTCATTTTAGAACGTGCTGTGGAGATTTAAGTTCTCTCAGCTCAAAGGCTCTTCAGATGATGGGAAAACAAGAGTAAAGCTGCTTTTTCTGAATCTAGACACCAAACAAATTGAGACAAAGGTAAGCAACATCCTCTTTCTCAGTTTAGTAAAAAATGAAATGGATTTACTATCAAGGCATCAAAAATTCCTTTTACTATTATTGCACATGCATATGGTGCACTCCACATCACAGTTTATCTATTTCCTATTCTTTAGAAACTCAGTAGATGGAAGAGATGTAGCATCATTGGATTTATTACACTATTTGTACAAGCATGTTACTGAGTGATGTTATGATGGTGTTTTACTGTTTCAGAAAGATTATTTCTGTGAAGTTTTTTGTCAACCTATAATAGATATAATATCTAAAAACTGCTTTTAAGAAGGTTAAAGGAAAAATAAAACTACTTAAATGCTAAATACATTTTTAAGCGCTATATAGTAGACTTAAAATTTTAAGCAAATATGTGCTTAAGGTTTACCAGTAAAATAAATGATTGTGTAGCATTTATTAGGTTAAAAGAGGGAATATTCTTGCAAGGGTCAAGCAGTCCCTGCAACCTATTAGTTCTACTCAGTGCTTTACAGGATCTGGAATTAAGCTGTGGAATTAATCCAGTCACTACTATAGATGAGATATTACTGGTGTCTCTTTCTTCTTCTCTATCAATTGTCAAATAAAATTGTGAAACTCAGAATTCAGATTCCCAACTGAACTTCAGCAGCTTCTAATGCAGGACTGTAGTTTGAATCATCTTCTGGAGGTTTGACTGTAATGCCTTAATCTGGGCTCAGATTCTGCCCTGTGATCCCAAGCTTGATGTTGAATAAATAAATAAAAAGATAATATTTTAATCATGCAGGTTTAAAAATAGTGAGGAGAACTTCGATGTGATATGACAAAGAGGAAGGTAAGAGCGAGGTTCAACCAGGATTTGGTGGACAAAAGCCACTGAAAACAAAAGAAAAATATCTGAAGATCTATGAAAATTCTCAAATACTCTTACTTGGGGTTCTACAGGTTAAAGTCACTTCTAAAGTGATACTTTTCTATAGAAGCCATACACAAAGGTTATAAATTACCTATCCTTCTAATGCTTAAAAAAAATTAATAAGAATAAAATCTCTAACCTTCCTTGTTTATCATAAAGTTACAACAAATGCAATACGTTTGTCTTTTAGTAAACTAGTCAGTATTTCATCAGCAAACTTAACCTGAGTTTTCTGTTGGCTCTACTGTAAAAGATATTATAATATCTGTTACAACAGTTAAAATACTGTAATAGCTTGACTATAGTAGCAGGTCATTTCCGCTTTGTTTCTCACAGTACTCCTTGGAGACAGAAAAAGACAACTATCATCATTTTATACATGATCATCTGTTCCAGAGAGCTCACATAACTTGTTCCAGGTCAGAGAGGAGGATTGTATTGGTGTTAAAACCATAATCTGAATCTCTGAATCTGCGTATTAAATCATTACATAATCCATGTGTGTTATTGGCCAAGGGCCCCCATTCCATTGCTTGCAATGGAATTCTATTGCTTTAATACTGGATCATTCCTCTTTCTGTTGTGGTAAACAATCTGGGTTTTTTTAATTTTATTTTATATTTATTTCTGTTCTCACTTCAATTGTTTTTAATTGGTTTTACCTGTATTTTACTCTTTAGATAAAAAAAATGTAAATTTTAGCATTTTAATTAAAATTTGATTATCTGTAAAATAATGAATAGAGTCCTAATGAGAATTTTATAGCAAGTTGTGTCCAGGAGCCTGATTTGTTAGAACATTAAAAATTATTCTTTTGCATTGCTTTAGTGAAAACACCTTGTAATTGGCAAAGTTTTCATCAATATTTGTGAGGTACCTTGAAATTGTCAGATGGAAGATGATACGTGATTGGTTCATACAGAATTATAAGTATGTATGTACCTAAATGTACATATGTGTTGTAACTGTTGGAAGAGCCCAGGAAACGCTTGTTAAAGGCCAGAGGAAAGACTGATATTAAGTAGCTGAGGATTTATCAGGATTTCAGTGACTATACCTTTTACCACTGTCTCTGCACAATGCAGTGCACCCACTGTGATTTCACATTAGATGGGACAGGGATACAGCTGTGCAGCCTCTCCACTTCAGATAAGTGGTATATATATTCAGGTATAGACCCACCACTTAAATGGTGTTATTTGTTAGAGTTCAGAATTACAGACTAGCTGGGAAATAACCAACACTAAAACACATAGTATCGTATCGTATTGTATCGTATCGTATCGTATCATATTGTATCGTATCATATCGTATCGTATCATATCGTATCTTATCGTATCGTATCATATCGTATCATATCGTATCTGCCTCAGCTTACTGTACTGAAAGAGATTTCATTGAGCCAGATGGTGCTGTACAGTGAAATGCAGCCAATAATGAGAAACAGAAAATGTCATCAAATAATAGAAGTTTCATTTTTCCTGAGTAAATGAGCCACTACATGTGAAATAAAGCTTGATACAGATGACGTTCACTTGGCAGTAAATAGTACAGTTAAGGTTGCAAAAGAATTTTCCAGATTATGTCTAATTTTATATGCTTATAAATTCTTGGGGAAAAAAATCACAATTGGGAATTTTGTTTTTGCATCTTGGTTACTAACTAGAGACGATGTTTTTTCTCCTATAAGTTTTAAGGCAAGTGCTTCTTCCTGTGCACTTGAGTTTTAGGTGAAGAACAATACATTTTTCCATTTAAAAAGTTTTCTGTTCTAACGAGCTAATAAGGCCTAGATTCCAGTCACTTATTTCTCCTTGAGGACCTTCATATTCCCTACAACTTCCCCATGTAACTTCCCACTTCAGTACTTCCCTGAACTTACCCTGCCTTTAATGTTTCCAGTAACAACTCCACTTCAGCTCCTTGAAATCCCCATTGCAATGCATTCGTATTACTGCCAAGTCCCAGCATATTTTTATGCAGCCTGACAATGGGGAAAAAGTTGTTAAAGCTGGTTTGTAGGTATGTGTGTATTATCTGGTTAGAAAACCCTTGTATAATGGATGGCCAAGGGACCTCTGCCCCGGCTGCTGGTGAAGGCAGGAGAGGACAATGATCTCCCTGCCTTCACTTCCTTGCAGGGTGGTAACAGGACCTCCCAATCCTTGCCAGCAACTTGCGCCACACTTCCAGAAATTCAGCTCCTTTGAGGTGTCCACCTCTTCAACAAATAGGGCAGAAATTACACACAGGCACAAATACGTGATTTCATCACTTCGTTTCTGTAGGAACTCAGACTTATTTTTTTAGAAGGGAGACTTAAAAATTCTGAAATTGCAGCATAGCATGCAAATTGATCTGTATGAAGGAGTAGCTCTGCGACTGTTTTGAACGGGATAGGAGTGGTTGATTATGAAGTATTCCTGGATTGTGGCATTAATGTGGAGTTTGTGTGGGCTGTGTCAACTCTTCCTTGGATCAGCAGTTTGGAATTCTTTGAGCTGGAGATGCCTTTCCATGCTTTGGTGAGGGACTTTTAAACCTGTGTGCTCTTCAGCCAGAAGAGCTACACATAACCTCTTACACATAAGAGGTTCATATGCAAAAAAGATACTTGCTTTTGCCTTTTCTTATCAGTTACAACTGAAAAAAGACATGAAAACAGGAAGAAAAAAAAAATCTCTGAATACTTTATCAGTAGGAGAGAGCTGAAGGCATGAAGGCAATTAATAATTCATAGTTTACTGTGGAAACTGAGCAAATAGTGAATGAGAAGGATGCGTTACATGCTTTTTTGTTTGCTCCAGTTATCAAAAAAATGAAATTACATGCCACATACAAGGGGTTATAAACACAAGCCAGAACATGGAAGGAAGGTGGTTGAAATATCTTTAAATGTTAGGTTTTGCAATATTTAGGAACTAGTGGAAGTTATGTCTGAGAAGTCCAGGTAGGTGGGTAAGATTGCAGAGTGAGAAAACATGGCAGCTTTTTTTGTTTTTTTTCAGAGACGGACAGACTTACAGACCAGTGGCCCTAACTTTGATAGCAGAAAAATAACACGATTATTAAATAAACACCAAGATTATAGATATAGAATGAATAATTTTAAATTATAGAAAGAATAATAAAGTGATAGGAAACTATCTAAGTGGATTTTTTAGAAAAGACTATAGCAGAATTGCCTCATTTCCATTTTATGACAGGCTAACTACTCTGGAGGGAAACAATACGTGTGATTTGTCTTGACTTTGTTAAGGCTTAAATGTGGTCCCACATGATGTTATCATAAATAATTTTGGTAAATAGTACCTAAGTTAAGTTACCATAAAACAGTTAAGAGTGATTGAAAAAGAAATTCTAAAAGTAGATTCCATCGCTTTCTTGCCAAATGGAAGAATATAACATACCCAAATTTGCCTGATCTAAATTCATACCTCTTTAATTTCCTGTCTGGTGAGAGCCTGAAGCTGGAGCATGCTCAGTGAAAATTGTGTCTTTGTATAATATAAAGTTTCCAAATATATTTTCCAATGAACAAACGTGACCAGATTTCACAGGAATAGTAAAAAGCAACCCCCTGATGCAAAACTCATCTTCCTGCCAAATTTCAGAGTCTCAGGAGTGAGTAAACTATTTTGGCTAAAATTTCTTTTGAAAAGCAATTTGTTGTGGAAAACTGGTGTGTTAAATATTAGCCAAAACATTTTGTATTTAGCATAGTTGTATATAGCTTGTGTGCCTGAATACAGGATCCCGAACTGAGAAATAACAAGTAATCCTAATTACAGTAGATATTCTTAGCCTACATGACACGTACCCTGAATTTTCAAAGTTGCTTCAAAAAAAATAAAAATTAAGATTAATACTTCCACAATTGCACTGATGCTTTATCTGACTTAGCTAAACTGTAGCTACCTGGAAGATAAGACTTCTTTTTCCAAGCATATTTTAATTGAGCATTTCCCTTTTCTTCTCATCTTATTTTTTTTGTTTGTTTTATACTCTGTGGAAAAGAAAAGATGGAATTATATTTTAACAATTCACTCACCTGAGGAATGGAAAGAGAGTTTATTTATCTTTCTTCACTACGTTTGCTCTTTTACTAACTTGGTCTCAAATATTTAATTGAAAATAGAAAGAAAAGAAATCATAGTGTCGCTAGATTATTGTGAGCCATATTGAAGTTTTAGCTAAATGCTGCAGGTCACATACACTTCTTGTTACTCACACAAAACTTAAGAGCCCTGCATATTTATCTGAGGGCATTCAGTATGCTTTCTTCACTGACTTCAAGCCTCAACTCTTCTGTAATTTCAGAGTGGTACAGAGATACAGTGTGATCTGATTTTGCAATTAGACTCTGCAGCAGTTTTGCAGTAAATCCTATTCTCTTTAAAACCGGAGAACTTCAGGAGAGTGATCAAGGACAGGTCAGCAACCATAATTCTTTCTTTAGATTTACTGCGTTCATCTGAGAGGGTATTTATTCCATATTAGTACTGTTGAAAGATATGGCAAATTAAGGAGAGTGCAAGCAAAGCTCTCTCTTTACAGCAACATTAATCTCTAGCATCAATAAACCATAATCTAGCACTCAAGCCTTTCTGTATTTTTATTAACATGGGTCTTTTGTTGCTGAAGTCTGGCGGTTTACTACAGAACATCTTGAGAGCTTGAAAAACATTTGCAAGATGACGGTAGATAGTAGTTAAGATTTTGCCTGTTTGACAGTATTGGACAGTCTGATTGTTGTTGGAAATTTATTACAATATTTTCTGAAATGGGTGAATTTAGTTGGCTGCTCTTAGGCAAGCATCTCCAGAACAACTTCTCAGATAAGTTTCTTGTGCATTAGCAAAATTTCCATCTGCCAGTGCAATGTTTAAAAGTGTTTCAGATTTAGCAGTAGACAGCCACATTTGGAATCACTCAAGCTGAAAGTGAAAAGCCAGATCTCTTCCAGATCCCTGTAGAACACCCAAACCACGACAGTTTTAAGTACAATTGATAGATTTGCAATTCATCTGGCACTGAATGTTGGCATCATAGATCTGGTTCTTATGCTTGCAGGGTAAGAGCACCGTTTTATCTTATCTTTCTGCTCTTTGTGCAAATGACAGTCACAAAGAGGAGGACGAATAAAAGTTTATAGCTGATGAAGCTTTCATACCATAGCTGATAATTTATCTTTGCATGTTTATAAGTCTTAACAAGCTGTACAATACTAATACATTTGTTCTTCTCAACCATGATATGGCAACACAGCCCTGGTATACTTGCTGAGATATAGAACTGAATTTAGAATTTCCCTGCCCATTTTGACTTCCATGTGGACTGGAGCTAAAACCTAGATATCTTTATCTGTTCTTTTTTTACAAAAGATATGGTATCATTTCAATCTGATGGAAATAATATGCTGAAGAATACAGTAGTAATATTTGTGCTCTTGTCAACAGCTAATAAACACTGAGGCTTACTGATGTCCTTAAAAAAGTCATGAAATGCACAGGGCATGATAACACTGTCTGTCAGTGTCTCCATTATCTGCCTTTCATGTGATACGGGCTCATGTCTTATTCAAATAGTGATTCAACAGCTCTCGGAAGTAATCAATAAAATTAAGTGTGTGCATGGTAATGATGCAACAGGCCTGTCAAGCTCTTTACGATAGATAATAAATCCAACTCTTATAGGTGGGTGGACGGAACAAGAACATGTATTTTTCTTACTTGGCTGTGCACATATAGTGATTGAGGTCAGTGCAGTGTGCACATTTTTTATACTCTTAGTACCAGCAGGCTGTTTTGCAGTCTTGGCCTCTGACTGCTTTAATCCAATCTTTTATGTTCTTCTCTTGCTGTCTTCCTTCTAGTGTTGTACTTAATCCACTTATTAAGATACACAGACATAGAGTAAACTGAACTAGCTTTGGTTATTGAAATATTAGACATTGCATAGTGTCTCTCTAAATACACCATAAATAAACCAGTAATCTCAATTAAAGAAAAAGCAGCGATCACAGATAAGGCAAGCAAGCATAAGGGTGGTGTTAGACGATATAGAGCAAATAAAATGATCAGTTACTCAGTCACCCGCCTGGCTGGGTATGGAGATAAATGTTACTTAAAAGAAAAAAGAAAGGAAAAAGAACAAGAAAAATAAATTATCAGAGCAATGCATTTGTTTGAAAGAGCTGTAATTGGTGTTATTTTCTAGGAAAAGTTCACATTACATTCTAAACCTGAGGAGGTCAAATTGCTACCCTTAAAACCGTACTCAACACAGTCTCCTGCTAAGAGACATATAGTGTCCGTGTCCTCTGAATATGCAACATCCCCATTTCTCCAAGCCAGAAGGCCATCTGGTACCTTTACCAAATCCATATTTCCAAACTAACCTCCAGTTGTCTTCCCCTTTCCCTGTTGTAATCTGTACCTGTATATCCACTGCCAGAACACCAGTTCTCTGAGCAATCTCTGTCCCGAGCCTGCACAAATCTGAACCCCAACTTCTGCTTTGGAGATATGTGACTATTCCTCAACATCTGCACCTGACTAGCCAGCTTCAGGATGGTGAAGGCAGCCAGCGCAGACATCAAACATCCTTCAAACATAAAGCACCGCAGCCTCACCCTGATTTGTGTTTTCCTGGGTCAAATACTACTGTGATAAAATGCATTTCTGGGAGCTTCTGGTGCACAAGGCCTCAGGTGAACCCCACCACTCTGATACCACCATAGCTGACCACAAGCCCTGCAAGAGAACACCTCCAGAGCTCTGCTCCTCTTTTATGATCCCAGATGATCGCTCACCCCCACAGATAACCTAACATGAAATCGCAAAGACATGAGTGCTTACATGCCCCCTGTTTGGCTACCCAGTTCTATAACACCTTTCAAAAGTAGCAGCACTCTTGAAAATAATCCCCCTGACTGAGGGACCTGCAGTATTAACTGGAGAAATAACAGTGTTGTCTTCACATAAAACATAGGTTTAGCAATACTGCTCCTCTTTCAACTCTATGTAGGTTATCTTTTATAGAAATAAGAGCATATTAGTATTCAAAAGGTTATTCACAACAGATTAGACAACTTCTCTCGGATACGCAAGGGACTATGGCAGTTTGATCCATACGGTGAACTCTGATAGAAACAAAGAGGACTCTGCAGTAGGGGCATTGGGAAAAACTGTTTCCCAGTGATGAGACATTCCTGTCTTTGCTCTTTTCTTATCCTGAAGCTCTTCACAACATTAGAGCAGTCTGAAATCCTGCCTACAGTCTGTTAGGTTTCCTCTGATTGCTTATCTTGATAAACATGTGTAGATTAGAAGTGCATAAATCCAAAGCAGGGAAATGGAAAGCTTTGTGAAGGACTCTCTTCTCTCAGTTCATTTGGCTGCATTAGGTCAGTGTGTTGAATGTCAGAACCTGAGGTGAAATTGTTGGATGATTTCAGTTGATTTTGGAGCACATCTAAGATGAGTTCATGTAATGTGAGTGAGTTTATATTTTAGAAATTTTTTATTATTATTTTTTCTGAAAGCATTTATATTAATTTTATATTAATATTTACAGCAGACATCTACTGTCAATAAAATATATTTTAAGACACTTATTCCCATACTTGCTTCAAAACTATCAACCAAAATAGAAAAAGGAGGGGGTTTATGCCCAAATAAAGTCAGAATAAAGGTTACATGGGCTTAAATTCCTCAGTTTTAACCAACACATTTCATTTTTCTTTCACAAGATCTAATTTTGAGTATGAGGCCCAAATAATTACTTTGGCAACCAAATGCCAGTTATTAAGCTACCTAAGTGCTTAGTTTGATACAAGTTCTCAAGAGATTTTTCTTCTTTTAGGATAATTATTTCTCAATTTATCGACTAGCAGGTATGCAAACCCAGAAGTTTGAGAGAGTTTTGCCTCTTCTCTCAATGTTACCTTATTTTCTTATTTAACGAGGTACGAATGATAATAAATAGTACATTCTGCTTATTGGTTATATTGGTTTATGCCCCTATTTTTTTTAATTCATTGTGTTTTATATTTGCTGTTCTTTTTATAATCTTGGAAGCGTCACTTTTTAATTTGTATCAGGTACTGAGTTATAATATTCTGTTTTAAATTGCTTATTACTTCAACTGTTGACATCAAAAATGGCTATGTATTGTTTCTGAATTCAGATATTTTTTCTTGGAAAGTTGCAGGAAAACCTGTCAGTCATTTCAGGTAATTTTTGAAGGAACGGGAGAGTCATTTCGTTTATGTTAACACATTCTCAAAGTTGTGTAATTGAGAAATTCTTGTGTTTCCAGGTTCTGGAAGAAGTTAAAATTTGTTTGTCTGATGATGACCCACCAAAGACAATTATACACATCTAAAAATCTCTGCTTACATATTCCTTGCAGGACGTAGGGGCTTGAAAGCATTGGTCTATTAGGCTTCTGTGTGCACTGAGCAAGCACTATAAGGAGGACAGCTTGCTGCCAGAACTTTCTCTGTTCCAAGGTTACCATGTCTGAGAAGGTCTTTCCCTGTAATTTTTGTGGATGTTTCATAGAGGCTAAAGGCATTTGTAAGCCCTGTTACACCATGGGAAGAGCGTATCTTGGGAGCTTGTTGAATATCATTCCATTACTCTTATTGGCCAATAATAATGCTTATTGTCACTTTATGCTGGAGACAGTAGTTGGTAACAGAAAATTACATTTTTATGGGAATAATAAATTTGCTTAGTGAGGAATAAAATCCTTGAGACGATAAGCTATATGTGCCTGGGGCTGTAAAGAAACTGCACAATTTTTTAAAAAAATCAGTAGAATCTCATCATCACGAATTAGAGCCCTCAAATATTGCCATGGTGCGATGGTTTCTTTCTGCCACTCCTTGCTTCTCTTTTCCTTTGCTTCTTGCTCATTTTCTTCTCCTCCAGCCTGGCTCCTGCATGGGTTGCGGTCCCTTCAGGGGTGTCACCTGCACTGCCATGGAACACCTCCTACTTGTTGCCTTTTGGGGGAATTTACTGCCTTTTTTTTAAATGTGTTTCCCCAAGGCCCCCGCTGTGGCTGGGGGGCCCAAATGTGCCCTGCAGGAGGCGGTTGGAGCCGGCGGGGGGTGGTTGGACCTGGCTGGAACTGGCTGGAACCGGCTGTGTCCGGCCCAGGGCAGCCTCAGCCTCTCCTCACAGAGGCCGCCATGCAGCTCCTGCCACTACCAAAGATTTCCCAGTTATGTCCAATAAAGGGTCACAAAATCATGCCCCACAAATACTAGCAAACAATTTAAAACGTTCATTAGTAGTGGAACCACTCCTGCCTTGTAAATACATGGCCTCTGATAGCAAAATGGTGTGATGGTGAGCTTTCCCAGAACAGCAACCTTGAATTCCAAATATTCTGTTTGAGGCAATTTTGTTGAGAAGATACCATAAAATACTGTGATAGGAAAACCAGAAGTCCAGCACTTTGCTTTTTGTTCAAAGGCAAGCATAGAGAGTGTGCCTTGATAAACTACTATGTAGCCAATACATTGGTGAAAAAAAATGTCATCTTCTCCCCAAACCAAAAACTGCCCCAAGTGTCCCCACAGTATATGTACCAGCTGCAGACTCTACAAATAGTAGTATCATATAAATTGAATGTTTCTTGTGTTACATTTATTGTCATTGTATCAAAATATCACTCCATTTCTGTCTGGGGAGACTGGGAAACAGAAATTTGTGCACGGAAGATTAAATATATTATAAAAAGTCAAGGGAATCTGAGAACTGGTTAGGAGTAAGTCTGCCTTTCTTTGTGAATCAGGGCATATGAATTTCGTACCCAGCCATATTTCCATATGCAGGCTGTGGTGGGACTTTACCTTAGCTTCCACCCGGCTGCCAGCCTCCCAGCTCGCTTCTCTGACTCTCCTTCAGAGGCTGCCAAAGTATGTGTCCTCCTCACCCTCCCTGGCTGAAACTTGACACCGCATCATCCCCAAATATCCTTAACTTACCAAATACTTTAAAATAGATTGCAATATTTGAATGTTTTTGCACATCGAATGCTTTCATTGTCCGAGCTGAGTAAGATGTAAACAATAAAGTAGCACAGAGTGAAAACTAAATTGACATGTGACACTGCCAGTGAACAAGGTACGGGTATACATCTTTTATTTCTTAACGCTTTTAACTTTACAGTTCCTTATAAAGATTTAAATTTTCATTTAAAGTCTGTTGTTGTTTGCTGACTAGTCTGTACTGTATTTATGTAAAACGTTTATAAACCTGAATATTAATTCACATTTTCTTTTCTTTTTTTTTTTCTCTTACTTCCTCCTTCAGGAACTTGAATTTCAGGATCTGACGGCAGTTTTACACTGTATTCACTCCTTTATAGCAGCAAAAGTGGCATCTGTGGATCCAGTATTCATAGACAGTCAGAGTATTGCAAGAAAATATATGTACAGTAACTGATATCAGATTATATGTTGTGACTATGGAAAATAAATTATTTTCTTAAAGAAAGTAGTTATTTCATGCACAATATTGCAACTTTGTGATTTTATAAGAAGTCTATAGTGTTATCTGTAACGTTAAAAGTTTTCACAATCTGTTAAACATTTTGAATCTATGAGTTAACAAATATTAAGTCAAACTGAATCAGTTTGTCATCTTCAGCATTGATCTAAAATTCTACGTGAATATTCATTCAATAATATTTGTGGTGTCATTTTGATTTCTCCTCTCATGGTCATACATACTCCCCCTTATTAGACAGAAATGTGGAATAACATTTGAAAAGTGTGTGTCCAAAATTTGGCCTCTAAGTCTGTTTTGAAAAGCGCTGGGCGCACATAAAATTTCTACAGCCTTCACTGTAGAAAAGAACTAATTATTGAAGACAACTGCCATAGGAATTGATCTTTTATCTTGCTTCTGTATGTTTGAAAAATTGTAGTTCCATGGTCCAGTTCTTTTGAGGCCTGAGAGTTTAGCTAATTACTAATTATTTCAGACCGAGGAGAAGACTTACGCACACACTTGACTCTAAGCATATTAAGTAGCCCCAGTGTCTGCACAAGGTAATGTTAAGTATGTATTTAAATATCATAGTAGATCAGCTGAAGAGCTTTAGACTATGCTAAGAAGCCTAACTATAGGCATTCAGTTTAAGAAAACTTGCCATAGGGTTTTCTTATCTATTAATAAAGCTTCTATTCATTTATTCCTTCATAGATTGCCTTGACACTATCCTTTGATGTGGTGCTCTGTATGGTTGAGAACAGCTTCTTTAATAATTGTTTTGTTTGGAGGAAGATGCTCCCCATATAGGGTGAACATAACAAAACATAAAGATTTTTCTGGGCCATCTACCTTTTTTTTCCTACAGCTCTAACCCTGATTTACACACAAGCAAATTGGATTTTGTCCTTGCTATGGAAATAATATGGTTCTACTTTTGACATATTCCTAACCTTCCTTCTGAAATCATCCTCTTATATGCACAGATAATGCTTCCTGCTATTGAAAAATTATATACAAGGAAGACATTTTAATCTTACAGCATATTCCCTGTAAGTAATACCAAATGTTATGGATTTCTGTGATAGAAATCTCAGTTGTTCTCAAGTGCAGTTTTGAGGCAATATTTTTTTTCTTTTTTAAGAAAATAAAACAATCAAAAATCAATCAAGAAAAATGTCCTAAATAGATACAATGCATATGGAGCACATTCATCAAAGTCCTCTCTAAATTTTAGGAGTCTAGTAAAGTATCCTACTAAAGTAAATGCCTAAAGTTACTGTATCCTAAGGAAAAGAGGTAGGTGCCTTTAAAAGCTCTCAGGTGAGGAGTGTTTTTACATAACTTCAGTGCTTAAATTTAGTCAGAGAAGATCCCCCTCTCAGGTCTTAAGGTAGTTAGCTGTCTTGGCAGACTGTAATGGGGCCTCAGGTGCTTACTTTAAATGGATGCTTATCTGTCCACATAAAGTTTAGGCACAAATAAAGTGTCTAAAGTAGGTGATTTGATCCTACTGTAAGGATTACCTGTTGCCAAGTGTTATCCGTAGAGAAATTAATTTGAACAGTTGGGACTCTGCAATTCCAGTGTTGTTTACGGTTCTAATGTTGTTTGCAAGGCATAGTAGGGAGTGCTAAATCCTGTTAAGACAAGATTTAGCAAAGGTGAGAAATATTTTTATTAATTGTAAATAAATATTTATAGCCATTATGGTATTTTTAAACAAATATCATCTCAATTTTATATTATATTTCTTCCAAGAAATCAGTCAGAAAATTATCTTTCTCAAACATGCTTTTATTGAAAACATTTCATTTAATTTTCAGCTTTCCGTTTTATTTTCAGCTCTTAGTATTTACTGAGATTTTAACGTTCACAAATTATAGCATTAAAATTAGAATAGCATTCTTACAACTACTTCTCAGTTACTAGCATGAACAATTATAAATTACAATGTCTGTAGGATGAAGAATGATGGAATTCCTTCAATTTTGTTTTTCTGCTATTTTCTCATATAGGAAGTTCAACATTAACATGGAACAGTAGAAAACTCTACCAGCTAGTACTGAACTGATACTACATTCAAGCCTCTAGACTTAATCTTTCAAGTATCATGTGATTAAAAACACAGCATATCTCCCCAATACTGTAAATAAAAACTTTAAATAAATTAACCTTAGTTTAGTAAATAATCTTTAATTTCTACCAAAAAGTTCTGCAATTCAAAATTAGCGTTATTATTTTTTTTGCAAGAGCAGCTGCATACTGCACATTTTCTTTAGCCACCTTCAGATTTTTTATATGAAGTTGCTTATACGGGTTTGAAGTAACTTTATTATTTCTTTCTAAATTCTTTTACTCTTTTGGTGAGCTATGTTCTCTACCAATTTTGCAAGACAGTGGTTTTCTTCTGATATGTCCAAATCAATCTCAAGGAATATTAGAGAAAAATTTTCTTGTAAATTCACCCTCTGGATTTTAGGGTTGCAATTTCGAAATAATTCTCCAAACATATTTTTAATGAGGGACCAGCAGAACCTTGTTAGCTCACTTGCATTTTCCTTTCTTTCACATTCTGCCACATTCTCAAGGCAGGGACTAAAGGCCAGTCTTCTGAGGAAGCTGCCAGAGCCTGGGAAAAGCTAGCGGACTGCTAGTTACTCAGCTGTTATATGGATTGTACAGGACTTTCATAGCACCTTGCATTTCTTTGTAATTCTCTTAACAGGGTAACATATACCTCATATGTGAAAATGTTGCGCTTCCAGTATGTTTGGTTGCTTATGTTCATTTATTACATCATTTTATTTTCAGTAAAGCATATTATTTTATCATTGCCTTCAGAGTGTGTGTCATATAACATGCATATATTTTTCCCCGTCAAAGTTCTTGAGTATTTGCACCCTTTTTCAACAGAGTAAAAACCTCAAAATAGTAGGATTCCCAAATGGTAAATATATCTGCTGGTAGGTAGGTCCCTTGCACGGTCTCCACTCAGGAATCCCGCACTGATGCAGAGGACAGTTGCTTTACAGCGGCTGGGCAGCTGGAATGTCAAATATTTAATTACTAATCAAGATAAATTTTAATATGCTTTGTTGCATACTTGTGAAATATTAAGCTTTAATCTTACTACCTCATTATTCATTTGTGCATAGGGAGGTGATTCTTCCCCTCCACTCTGGTGAGACACCACCTGGAGTATTGTGTCCAGCTCTGGAGCCCCCAACATAGGAAAGACATGGACCTGTTGGAGCGGGTCCAGAGGAGGGCCACAAAGATGGTCAGAGGGCTGGAGGACCTCTCCTGTGAGGACAGGCTGAGAGAGTCGAGGTTGTTCAGCCTGGAGAAGAGAAGGGTCCCGGGAGACCTTACAGCGACTTTCCAGTACCTAAAGGGGGCCTACAGGAAAGAAGGGGAAGGACTCTTTATCAAGGAGTGCAGTGATACAACAAGGGAGAATGGCTTCAAACTGGAAGAGGGGAGATTTAGAATAGGTATTAGGAAGAAGTTTTTCACTGTGAGGGTGGTGAGGCACGGGAACAGGTTGCCCAGGGAAGTTGTGGATGCCCCATCCCTGGAGGTGTTCAAGGCCAGGCTGGATGGGGCTTTGAGCAACCTGGTCTAGTGGGAGGTGTCCCTGCCCATGGCAAGGGGGTTGGAACTAGATGATCTTTAAGGTACCTTCCAATCTAAACCATTCTATGATTCTGTGATAGTTTTCTTTTAATTTTTCTAGGGAGACAAAGTGGTACCAGAATTAAATAAGGGGTAGGAGGAGAGAGGCATTTGCTTGCTACAGCAGAGCCATGAACAGCAGGCTGGGGAAAGAAGCATACAGACATGAGTTAGAAAATTGTGCACCATCACAAAATCAAGACAGCCACTTATGACTAGAAACAGAGTAAAACCAGGATAATTTCTATATGTCCAGATTATCTTTATGTCTTTAATTTAAATTCAAAACTTGGTTAAAAGGCTAAAAATAATCCCATTTACAAACATGATTTTGAGCAAATCGTAGTACCATTTATTTAAATCAGAGCAAGGCTCATCGGTGACGTAAATTAAGGAGTGGTACAGCATGGACTTGGGCACTGGACTTGAATCATACTGTTGATTTGTTAGAATAATTTCTGGCATTTTTTGCTCTGTAGTGATTAAAATCTGCTGAAAAAATCCTGTGCGCAGTTATACTAAAGTCAGATCATGTCTGTTCCCGATGAATGGCTTGGTTGCACTACCCTGTTTAAAACACCAGAGCATTTAATAGAGGGGATGTGGCCGGAGCCTGCCCGACGGCCTCAGGGACAGAAAACAGGCCCTGAAATTTTTAGTTATAAATGTAGGTGTTGCCAGAGAGTCTCACTGACTTCAAGGTGAGGGCAGGGCCTCACCCACTGCATCTGACCTACATTATTTAATATTATTTTGGCTTATAATCATAAACCAGAAGTATAATATTGAGGCTGTGCTGATCTAAAGATCAAGTTCTAGAAATCTGACTTAATTCTTTTCACATTAGGATCTTAGAAAAAGTATTTCAAAGTGATTTCCNTACATTAATTCATAAGTAAGTTCAGACAAGGCATGCCCTTTCCACAAAACCTTTAAAGTGTAGTCTGATCTTTGTAGTGGCATAAGCAGTATTTAAAAATGCCTGAATTGCTTGTTAAGATTTTCATAAGTGCTTCTACTAAAATAGTGCCAGTATTCTATAACACCTCCCTGCACCTGAATGTCTCCTCTATCACAGTGTTCAAAGTGTGGGGTGTGTAATGGCAATGCAATTTTTCTGTGTTTTGTTGACTGCTGTGGTTGACTTTTGGTTAAATATTGTTTGCCCATGTCCTCCAGTAAGTTTCCAAGGGCCAAGAGGGTGAACATTAGAAAGGAAACCCTTTCTTCCATGCTCTCTTGGCAGGCAAAGAGAAGTCAGTGGCGATTTCTGTCCCTCTTTCCAATGCCTGGTAAATGGACCAAAGCACTGCAAAAATGGAAGCAGGGGAAGGATGGACAGACAGACAGGCTGTGCAACCTTAAAAGCCTCCTTTACTTAGGCATGCAAGCTAAAAGTACCTATCACTCTTGGAATTTCATAGAGAAATTCTTCTTTCAGTGTATTTCTCTTACTGTAAATTGCTAATCATTGAGTTATGGCTGCTGAAAAGGTAAATATTTCAAAGAAAATAATGTAAAATATGTAATGTATTTTGTTTCTTAATCTGTGGTTCAAAAACGTTTAGGTACTTTTGTGTTGAAGCATGTAGAGAAGCAATTATCTTATGTGAAGTAAAAGACCTTGTAGTAAAGTTATTAGAAAGTACAAAAGGGATTTGTGTAGCATGCAAGATGAAATCAAAGATGTATTTTAATCTGGTTCAACCACAAAAACTCGACAAGTAAAATCTTTTCATTAAATTTGAAGTTATCAAATTCCATGGACTTGAGCCAAAATGTACTGCTGTTGTAAGTCCCAGTGACTTAAATGAGACTTAACCTTAAAAATGACAAAAAGGTACACAATTTTAAATAATCCACAGGGGAAGAAAATTTTTTTTCTTTTCTAATATTCTCTTGGTGCACAGCTACCTACATTGTCAGTAAAAGGATTCATTCCTACAGAAAAAAAAAAAAACTGCTGACTTTTCAGTAAGTAATCAAACTATTTGAACTGAAAGCTGTAGTCTTTTATTTGGAAAGGCTGCCATGTTGCCCTGTAAGAGTTGCAGTTATGCAGGTATTCGGACCTCAAGTCTAGATGTATTGCAGACTCTTTTCTTCAGTGCAAAACCATGATCTGTTGTGCAAGTCTACACTACATCAGGAGCTGTGAGTGGCAGAAGGGTCTCAGCTGCAGAGATCTGCAGTTTTGCCAGACACCCAAGCAGGGGAAAAGAAGTTAAATGTAAGAAGAACTTTATTTTTCTTTTTCTTCGTTACAAATTATTCTCTGAACATTATTTATGTCATATTTCTAGGCTAGGTAGCTGCCAGGTTTTTATATGTCTCTAAATCCTCAAATATGATGGAAACATCATACTCGATGCTTATTAATGAATTAATATGGAAATCAGGGGTACAGTCTGTGTTAGTCAGCTGGTCTCAACTCTGTAATCAGTGGAAAGAGACTGATTGGCAGAAAGAAATTGGTGGCAGTTCCAGGGAGCGCTTTACTCCCTCCTGCAATAGACGCCTAAAACCAGTGGATTGAATCACGTTCTGAAAAGACATTCATCCCTATCCATCGACTAGCCTAGATTTTCCTATGCTGTAGCAGAGTTTTTGACAGCTCAATTTCCTATAGATAGCATTAGTGTCAGATTTATATACTAACACAGTAAAAAGTAGCAATCATGTGCAATGTTGGAGGATTATGAGAATAAAATAAAACAATCCTGAAGTGAATGGAGTGTAAATCAGAAGTTTGTCATCCCCTTAAACAGACAGAGGGGGTAGAAAAAGCCTTACCAGGCTAAAGGTAAGGTAAAAGGTAAAGGCTTTACCTTTTTCCAGCTAGCAGTTACTATCTAGTACTTAGTAGAAAATATTTCTAAAATGAGGCAGTAAAAATTGTATTAATTTGTAGAGCTATTCTATGTTTGAGGGAATACACTGACTCTTGCAACATCAAGCTACTCATAGAAAAGATATCTGAGACATTCTACCGTGTCTTTAAGCACTTTATTCAATTAACATTCAGAACCAAGCTCAATTGCTGCCCTTTACTATACCCACTAACATCCATAAGCAGAGTACATAATCAGCTCACTGTTTTCTTTTTGCACAGATGCTGGACAAATATTCTCCAGCTGAGTTAATATGAATATTTAATTGGTTTTAAGGATAAAACTTTCCCTGTGTTTTAAAGTAGAAATCCTTAAATCCTTTGCTGAACCAAAGTGTTTAGTCAGATTATTTTATTGTTGGATAAAACTGGAAAAAAAACCCCGTTCCTTAAATGTTTCACACAGACTTGGAGATTCAGACGTGGAGAAGTGCTATGATTTGCATTTGTCTTGTACTCTAGCTATATTCATTACTATGAAGATTTTTTGGAGTAAAGGTAGCACTTTTCCCCATCTGCCTGCTCCTAAAAGCAGAGTGGCTTCCACAAAAGCCCAGGACTCACTACCACATATTGCATCTTGGTGTTCGAGATACACTAGTGCTTTCATAGAACTCAAATGGGGAAATGGATGCAGTCAGGGAGAAGTAGGAAACAGTAATATCAAAACAGCTGCAGGGTTGAATGTCAAAGACATTTCTGGGCTTCAGTTCTTTGTTGCAGTCAATGATCTTTTTATCAGCATTTTTAGCATTACTACAGATTTATTTCTCCCCATCACTGGGATAGTCATAGCAGGATGAAAGGAAAAGGAATTATATTCATAACCAAACTTGTATTTAATTTGCCCTTCACCTTCCTTTTGATCAAGGTGCTGAGGAGTTTCAATTAACTCGCTCCATATGATAGGTGAGAATGCTGTTACAGCAGCACCAAATTCTGAGTTCATGGTCATTTTAACTTATACAGTGTTACCTTCTTCCCAGTCCTGCTACTCAGCTCCCTGAGTTTATTTGCTTGTTATTTTGTTGTGCACTTTAATTTTTTAGAGTTTTACTAAGATCTCAAAATACTCTTAAAAGTTTTTCATCCTAATTCTATAAAGCCAAGTCCTTCTCATGCCTTTTATTGCCACATTAACCATTTCTATTCCTTCAATATTTTTTTCATTGCTTTTTAATCTCTTAATAAGTTTCTCACACACTGGTTTTATATCCTGTGGAGAAAGATCTGCAATTGCAATCAGGAAATTACCCCCAAAGCCATAGTTATTAATGCTCATATGACAAGGGTGTAAACAAGGTTTCTCTGGTTTAGTCATTAAGATCTTTTACTGATTTTCCTATTGGAAAACTTGCAACATACTTCATTCTTGTTTGGTATATTCTAGTAGGCACAGCAGTGTGGTACATATTTCCCTTGCTAATTAGTGTACCTCCCTCAACAATAGATGCCTTTTCATCAGTAGTAAATCAATTTATATGGCATTCTCTTGTATGATTTTACTAATCTAACTAAAAGGCACGTAGCTTTCCTGGTTTTTCTTTGCTTTCTCTGTCTAAATAGCTTTGCCAACCATCGGGAAGTGGCTTTTGCACTCAGAATTGCTTAGCTCTCTTGCCTTCAAAGAAAATGTTCTCCCAGTTTGACATGACTGGTATTTTGTTTCCTAACAATACAGGCAAGTAGGCAAGGTATGGGTGTTATTTTTAAAAAATTATTTTCAATATTCTTTTTAATAAGCATAATATTTACTCTGCTATCCATAGCTGCACAACTTTTCCAACAACGCTTGCAAAAGTATTTTGGCTGAAAGTGCATGTATGTTAAACTGTATCTAATAGTGAGTCCCATTTTTGCCTAATTCTTGCTAATCAATTTCGTTGGTGCATCTTTACCTGCAATATACATTACTCTTTGATTTATCACACCACTTCACAGTTTTTTCAACATCATTTTTCTGAAAGATTGTATGTTGTGTTCATTTGTCATCGCTCTTTCAAAAAAATCAACCAACCTTTGTTCTTTAACTGTTACATACTCGTGTTTTGGTCTGAAAAAATTCAATTGCCTGAAAAAAAATCTCTGTAGTTGTTCTCCAGCAATTTGCTTAACTGATGTTATTTTTTGTTTCTCTTTTTTTTTTTTTGAAAAAAAAAAAGAGAAGAAAGTTAATCTTTGGAATTTTTAGTGGTATGCTCCATCCTACTCTTCTTTTTCCCACATTCTTTTTTTTTTTATTTTGACATTCAAATCACACCCAGCATTTTCTAGACTATCAATTGGACAAATTATGTCTCTGTGGCATGAAAACATCCCTTCCAAAATCAAATATTAGGAGTTCAAATTGTATGAAAAAGCCCCACAAGTATTTACATAAGGCAGGTCAGTGTTCACTATTCTTCAACACCAGAGAGTTTGGAAATTGCCAGAACTATATGCAGATATACTTTAATTAGTTTGAACTCCACATAAAATTGAAACCAAGAAAATGGGTGTTTCATTAAATATTGCAAAAACTAAGAATATTTTTATAGTATAAGGAAGAGAGAATATCTCAGTATCAGACAGATGGTTTTGTTATATTAAGATGTTATCCAAACCATATGAACAAAAGAACTACCATTTTGTGTCTGGCTAAGATTTGCATAACCTAGAAAAGCCAGGGACCAGTATCAAATACTTAGGAGGGAGTTTCCCAGACTGACTCAGCTCTTTAAAAAATCTCTTGTGTGGACAGACCTCTTGTCCTCATCATTTTAAAGCACCGTATACAAGATTTCTAAAAGCTGAACAATATAACCTGTATACCTGACAGTATAACCCAACACTGTGCACTATTTGCAATCTGTTTGCGGACTGCCTGTAGGATTTCCCAAGAGACAGCAACCTGCAGCTAACTAAGAACAAGAAGATGATGTGTTTAAAACACCCACAAAAAGGATACATAACTAGGAATCAGGGTAAGGTACAGATAAAATTGTAGTTCCTCTGTGAACTGTAATTAGCAACAACACTGGAGACCACAGACCAGGCCGTTAAACATCCTTAGGGGTTCATTCAGAGGCAGCTTGGGAGACAGAGATCCACAACCAGCTCCCCCTTGCTATGAACAGATCTTGCAGTGGGAAAAAGATCTAGCTGTTCTAATATTACATGTAAGTGATTATTTAGATTCCCCCAAATGGACCTAATAATTAAAATTGCTAAATAAGCAACCGTCTACTTACTACAGACACTCACTTTGAATTCCTAGACCTTCGCAGTTGTTTACTGAGGCTGTTTCGTTTAATATCTGTAGGAGGATGGGACTATGCGTACAGATGATTGCTGTGCCTCAGCTGATGAGTGGAAGTCATTAAGCTGTAATAGCTTGATTACCTGTGGCTGTTTATCTGTGAATCTGTCCTTTGACTTTTCAGGTCAAACAGATTAGCCCCACTAGAAGTGTGCTTCAGTGCTGGGTTTGAAACAAAATTAAGAATATAGAAAAATTTCTGCAAAATATTATTAGTGTGACAAGAACAAGCAGAAGTAGCTACATTACGAGTAGAAGAAAAAAGAAAGTAAGTACCCTTGATGCACTTGAAAAGTCTTTAAAAGCTATCTTTAGTTTTTTAATTCTAATGATTTCTAATCATATCAAATTAGCCATTTATTTTTTACTCATGGCAACATACTTATAAAGAGCAGGAAAGTCACACTTTATATTGTAATACTCTAGCGTTTTCAAATGCGAGAGGTCATTCAGAGCATCTGCCTGTTCAGTTGCATGATCACTTAAGGTTTCTCTCTTTAAATGCATGTCTAACTCCTTTGTGTCTTTATCCAAAGCCATCACCACTCTTTCTGCTGGAAGCCCTACATCCCGCACATTCCCTATGCCAACTCAGAAAGCAAAGATTCACCATTTCTTATAGGCATTTTCTCTCAGATTTTTGTCTGAGAGTGCAGGATAGTTTTATGTTTAGACCGAGAAAAATGCTTTCCTTCCTCAAATGAAAAATGAAACAAAATGGGACAAATATTCTGAAAAGGGGAAAAAAACCCTTTCATTTAGCATAGAGTTCCTTTCTATGTCCCCCAGGCCTCCATTAGTTAAACAGCGTTACGAGTAGTTTACATAGGCAAGGTGCTGGCAAGCAAGCACGGCCTCAGCCCCGTCCTTCTACACACACAGTCATTTAACCACCCAGCAGTGAAATGTGTCCAGCAGAATGCTGGGTCCCTCGTTCGCTGTCATAAAATGATTCACTTCAGTAAATACCACTCTGGCAAAATTTGGTGAGGAATAGGAAACTTGATGTCCCAGTAATAGCTTTAAAGGGCAAATTCAATTGTCCCTGCACAAACATAAGTAGTGGAAGGCTGAGCTTGAGCTTAAGAGAAAATGATTTGATTAACAGATCATTTAAAGTGGAAAAGGCACAATGACTTATTCAGTGGCTTTGTGTAGCACAAACAAGATTGCCAAGGGACAGAAATATTGTTGACAATAGAAGAAGCATTCAGTTAGAACACAGACCTTCTACAGGAGAGACCCTTTCTCTGATATAGTTTTCTATAGCGTCTAAAACCTGAAAGTATTCAGCAAAACTTCAAATTAGTCATTAATGTATTACAGTATTGCTGGACACGTAGTGCAAGACCAGGAACTGTATTTAAATCTCTGAAAAAAACATATGATTCTCGACAGTTAGGAGGAAAAGGAGGTTGAATCTTGATAGGGAAGCATATATTAATTTGATTTTTTTTCTTGTACTTTTTTCGGTTGTCTAAACTTTTGTTGTTGGCTTTTTTCCTAGTTGAACTGATCCGCCTCCACAAACAAAAGTTTTTTCTGATACCCTAACGTGGATTATAAACCAAATTTGGAATTGTGCTTACTGGGATGAATTAACAAAGTAGATTTCTTTTCAGCCCAGCACAACTGTTGTGCACCTGGCAATTCCTCCCATCCAGCAATCGATCTACCTAAGCCCAGACAACAGACACTTGGAGGCTTTGGGATCCAGCACTTGGGGAATTCTCAGCCTGTCAGTTTTCCTACCACCACGCTTCGTTTCAGAAAACGGGCCCTAGATTATAAAGATGTTTCCAAGTTCTTCCATTTTAATAATAGCAGAGCTTTCAGGCTGACCAGCCAGGCATGGAGAAATACCCTCTTCTCATTAAAAATTCCTGTACTGCAGATCAGGGCAGAAACTAATTCTCTGTCAGGAAGTACTGAAAATGAGGGATACCTGATTCTCCTCTTTCTCTTTGTGTTTCCTAATCATCTTGGTTCCATACTACTCCACTGTTTCAGCTGAGCTTCCTCAGCTTATTCATCACTGTGATGATCAAAGCACCCACCACTGTTTTCTCCTCTTTGAAAATGGTGCCTAATGCAGAAGACTTCCAGAGTGAAATATCTTGGGTTCTTTCACTGCCTAAAACTTGTGCAGTTGTCTTTTGTTCACCGTGTACAAGCGAAAACTGGTTAATCTGAAGTTCATAATGAAATGTAAGTGTACTTCAACTGGAATGACTTGCCATTTAGTTTCAAACATTTGATATTTACCTACATAATTTTTTGTGAGAAACCAATATTCACGATACAATCTGTGATTACAGTCAGAAAGACAAAACTTAAGTAAAACCATGTTGTAAATAAGATATAACTGCATTCACAAGGCTCTTGTCTGTAGACCACAAAGCTTTGCAAAAGCATATATAAGTACTTGCTAACCACCTCTTATATATGGCATAACTTATTTCTGTTGAATCGCTTTTCTTTATGCCGTAGCTGTGTGCAATGTTTGTAATAAAGAGCACGACTGCATACTCTACTTTCTAAACAGTCAGATCACTGATACTTAGAAGTGATTATAAATATGAATTCAATGGTGGGAAAGAAACTTATATTTAAACTTTAAAAGCACTCTGTCAAATGAAAAGCATGGGATATGAGCATAAAAAAATGCAAACTAGTGAGCACCAGTGGAACAGCATGCATCCAGGTGCTTGGGAATACGCTGAGTGTGTCCTGAGAAGCTGTTATGCAGACTAGAGTAGGCAACGTACACCATTCCAAACACATGAAGAGCACAAGAAGAGATTTACACAACAATTCCTTATATAGCATGAAGAGAAATACTACTCAATTATTAAGTAACACTGGTCCTATCAGAGAAAGTGCAAACTTGTCTGGTTTGGGTTGGGTTTTTTTCTTTTTGTTCTAGTGATTGATTTTGCAAATGCAAGTACTTTCTGTATTTCTTCTTGAAGCAGGTGAATTTATATCTCACTACCCTGCTCACCAGATTATAATGTCATCTATCCCTTTTGGGGGACATTATTAACACTCTCTCAGAGGATGAAATACCATTCTCCAAGAGGTCAGTTCACTGCTGGTAACTGAAAGTTTTCTCATCTCATTCCTTTGTTTTTCCTCATCCCATGGCAGGTGCCTGTACACTAGTCGTATTTCTGCTATTGACTGTATTTATTCACCTATATCAGCAGCCTTGGATTGCTGGGTTGTTTGTTTTTTTTTAATCTGGTTTAGTGCCTCTGTTCGTTCCCCCTGGAAACCAAACATTCTGTTCTGTTAAACAATTTATTCAAAATGTCTTTTTTTCCAGCCCATATTTTGGACTACTTAATCTCTCAAAAACAGAGGGAGATAGGAGTTTAGCCACTTTTTGAGCTTTCTGATAGCTCATTGTATTGACATACAAAATATTAGTTATTTGGAAATTTTACTTTGACATACCGTCTGATGCCCATAAATTATTTATTTATGCTTACTGCATTATCTTTATTCAATTACGTTAAAAAGATTGACTATTCATTATATAAGCCATTATTATAAAAAAAAAGGAATAATAATTTGTGATGTTAGATGCTCAAATCTGTCTTTCTCTTTATATCCACTGGAAAATCCAAGAAAATTAATGAAACAATGTGCAATAAGATTGGAGGTTTTAATTTCAATTCAAGTATTTGGGCATCTTTCATAGCACATTAATCTAATACTAGTCCTGTTTCAACAGAAACATGACTAATGGCTTAGGTTGGTAAAGATAACATTCCATAAATCACTTACGATTTCAAATTAAGGGGACTCAAACTTCTCAGAATGTGCTCAGGTTACACTTAGCTGTAAAAAAATGGAGACAAGACATTATTCTTTGTGAAAGTAGTAAGCAAAGCCAAGGGAAAGCTGAGTTCTATGTATTTGAGAAAAAGTCATTGTGTTTCCTTGAAATTTGTATTAGTAGCATTCCCGCATGTATTTATATATCAGCATTTCCAGGAATTTCTATCTTAGATACCACAGTAAATTTGTTCACTCTGGGTGGCAAACACCATTAATAAAAGAGCCACTCACTGCAGCTGTGGGAATTTCCGTCCAAAAATGATCAGTTTGAAATATGCAGCCGTTGCTTCTCCTCCCTTCCATCATGCGATCTTGTTTGCAAAGTAAAAGACAATTGTCACTTGGTGAAAACTTGCAAAAATACATTATAGACCACAAATGTGGAGGTTTTTAATGAAATGACTGCTTTTCTCCTGTGTCCGAGTGTCACCAACAGCGATGCCTAGAGTTGGTTCACATTCTGATCAGCAACCCACAGTGCAGCATAAGGCTGATTGCTGCATACTGTTGTTCACTGGAAAAAGTGTATATTTCAGATGTGCTTTTCAATGTTTTCTTTTTCTCACCCAAAGAAGAAAAAGATATGTGAATATCCAGCGGACACTTTATAGGAAATGTTTTAAACCACTTCCAGACATGCCTTTGAAAGTTAGAGGGCATCAGTGGAATTCCTTAAGAACTCAGGGTCTTCTAGGATTAAATCATCAGTGGTGACATTAACACTCAGGTTTTTCCCTCTAATTGCCGTTAATTCTTTTTCCCACTCTGTAAATCTTTCTTTGTTGAAAGAGAAAGATCATCTTTTCTGCAGTAATTGACATAAATTTTGAAAGATCAAGTGTACTGAAGTCTCTGGCACAGGAAAAAAATCAAACTGAGCTACACCAGGTAATTAGCACAAGATTTGCAATTTTAAATATTTACACACCATAAATTTAGAAGTTCCTTTTTTTTAAGAAGAAAAACATTTGAATTAGTATACTCTACTGCAGCCAATATCTTATTAAATGTTTCCTACTCTGTTGAAGCCAATAACTCTATCTTACTAAATGTTTTCTGACAGTCCACTAGCTCTCTCCTAAAAATGCATAGTTCAGAAGTTCATAACAGAACCAAATCTAAACAGCTATCAAAATTCTATATAGACACATAGAGACTGTTTGAATATTGTTCATCTTGGCCATGTGGCAATTAAATATTTGTTGATTTTCTGAGTGTTTGCATATTGCACCTTTCCCTTTTGTGGAAGGTTGTATTGATGGCCAAAATATTGTGCAACAAAATGATGCCATAAATGTGATCATCCTAGTATAGGGAATTACAGGTAATCCCATAATTAAAAAACAAAGAAAAATTAACAGTATTTTTTCATACTCATAATGTTTCACATCTAAATGGTATTCATTATATATTTTGTTACATGCAGTGTTTTTTGTGCGTGTAGCTTTGCTTTTGTTCTTTTTATTGAAAATGCAGCCTTGCAACATGTGCATGATTGTAGATTTACATAGTGTAAAATTACTGTAATTTTATCTGTTCAGTTCAGGAAATCAGAAAGGGGTTTAATAAGTAGTAAAGATTAACCTAGGAAGTAATATAAAGGCAGAGTGTATATATTTTGCACTTTTAAATAACCTTTTATAACAAGACAACCTATTATCATACAGTATACTGTAATTCCACTTTCTAGTGATACTCTTGCTGTTGTCACAGTGCTGTCTTTACATCTGGATATGAATAGTTTGTATATGTACACACTTCAAAAGTGGTTTCTATAATGGAATATGTGCTCCCTGTCACTGTTATTAACATCCAGCTGCAAAAATATTCACCAATTATTTTTTTTATAAATTATGAATGTACAGTGTAAATTAGTAAATCAAATATTGTAGCAATGAAGAGATGCACTTTAAAAATGTAAAAGTGTTTATCTCTAAGAGTGTTATTTTGTATAGATGTTTTTGAATAAATAATTTATTGCTCATTGGTGTTTTTTTCTCATTTATGAAATAAATATAAGGGATTTGTTAGCAGCTATTTGACATTTATATTTTATTATCAGTGATTTGGTGTGTTTCTTACTTTTAAAAATGATAGTCTTGTAATTGGATCAGTAAGCAACTTAGTCACATTTCACCTTTCATGTAATAAATCATCGTTGGCTTGATCTAATTCCCATGGCGAAGCATAGGTGTGATCCATGATGCAGCCCGCAGTCTTTCTCATGATCAGCCAGTGAGGGGACCTGGCCACAGCAGCTTCCTTCAGCCATGAAGACCAGTTTTCACCATGGAAATCAAGGTATGGAGAGAGAGATACATAACAAGTGCTTTCAGACTTAGACAGGGCAAGACAGTAAGGGTCTGGCCTTTGTCTATAATCGGGAATAAGGGATTAAAAGCACCCCCACTTCCCATGGTTTAAATGCAGCCAGTTGAGATTTGCTGGAAGACATAGTGACCATGATATACATTACTTTGGGTGAGAGCATCAGTGCTGAAATCCTGACCTGAACGGTGCTAAACAGCAGAATGTCTGCAGCCTTCAAAGCTGGGCGTAATTCAGATTTGTAATTTGAAATTTCTTGTATGCTTGTTCCTTGTTTTGCTAGCAGAGGAAAAATGCGACATGTTGGGATCACTGTCAACTCTACCGGGCATATGTTCGGAAAAAGGGACTTCAGAAAAGTTTTATAAACAATTTTAGTTTTTTGAAGTCTTCTAGTATATCTAGCCTCTAAGAATAAAACACATTTACCACCATATAGGTGATACTCATATTGTTAACAATGGAATCATCCACCTGTAGGGAGTGTTGATTGTAGAAAGAAATTCTTCGTAAAGGAAATAACAGTATTTCAAGAGGAAGAGAATATATTCTGAATGAGAAATAAATCCTGAATTTAAACATAAAAGTGAAACAGCATGTGCTAGTAATGGAGCTGAGATTTCTTTCTTTCTTAGGTAATGCCAATACAGTGTAATCAAAGACAACATGTAAGTAGTTAACACATTTCAGTCACCCCATCTCTTAGTCTTTGAATCAAGAGGTATCCTAGTATCACAACAGCGTATCCCAAGTGAGACAGGCAACTAAACTCAAAGGAGAGACTGAGAAATCAACCACAGAAAAAGTCTTCTGTCTCTTACCAAAACTGAAGGCTGTAAATCTTTAAACGTCCTTAATACCCCAAATTTCCATGTATGTTGATGTACTCTCCGTGTAGGCAGAGGGCAAACAATTGGGAGGAAGGGTGCTTGGTCCAGGGAAAGGCTTGATGCTATAGTGCATTTTTAGAGAGCAGTCAGACCAGTCTCTTCACACAATGACATGGCAGCTTCCATTTCTATTAAATATCTACTTCCAGGAGGGGAGAGGCAGCGTGACCCTGTTATTTAACTGTTGTTAACACTGGACCCAGAGGGGGAAATGTCTTTTTAACGTAACAAAGGAGCTCCTAGAGCAGTTAGGTTTTCAGATGGTACAGTTTCCTGCCTGTCCCCCTTCTCCACTCAGGGCGACTCCTTGAGAAGAAGAAGCAGAGGAGAGTATGTGCCTGCATCGTAGGTCACAGTGTGGCATTTTAATTCCAGCAGACCCTGAAGGAGGCTGGTTTAGTGTGCCAGCCTCTGAGCAGCAGCAGGAAGGACAGGAGGGGCAGGGCAGGTGGCCGGGGGGCTGCACGCTCTCTAAGCAACTATTCTTCTTTGCCTCAGCATGTGCCGAAGGCCTTGGGGGCGGCGTTGAAGCTGCCACCTTCATCTCAAGAGGCCACTGTGAACGGGAGCACTATTTGGCCTCCTGCTGAGGTGGTGCTGCTATTGAGGGGAGGAGGCAGATTTGCTGAGGAGGGAGAGCAAGCACAGATTAAGGTGCAAACTTTGGTAACCTGGCAGGCAGGGCAATCATCTGGGGAGGTGTAATCCTGAGCTCTGGTCCCCTTTCCAAAGAGAAAAATGCAGAAATATGAAGAAGGTCTCATTTATGTGCAGCTTAAATTGCCTTTTACTATGACATATTGGGCTTTTTCACTTCCCTGTGGTAGTAAATTGTGGTTCTCATAGCAATAGATGTAATTGCTTTGCACTAAATTATCTTAACTATTTCAGACGGTTTGTTCTACTTCATGCTTGGAATGGCAGAGCTGAATTATTTTCTGCAGTATGTGGCTCAAAAGAAGAAAGTTCCTGCTGATTGGGAAAAAATGGGGTTTTTTCAACTGCAGAAAAAATGTTTAGACAATGGCTAATTTCAAAGTAATAATGATTCTTTTGTTCTTACTATTTTTCATGCTGGTTGCTGTTAGTTGTAAACTTCTTGACTTTTTCCAGAAAAGGGAGCTGTTCTTCACGGTTCACTTATGTTAAACTAGGTCATACTCAGTCTTTGCTGCAGCCCATGAACTCAGGACTGGTAGCGTTGCACCTGACAGAGAAATGGGTAAGTTAATTTTTAAGTACTCAAAGAGAAGACGCTGTCTTCCTTTTCTTTCTTCTGAGAGCTGGACTTTGTTGTTCATATACAGCCTTATTTAATGATTCAGGTGCAGCTTTTGTGCATCTGAAGGGGCAACTTTTCTTGATGGTGTCATAAGTAGAGCAAGAAGAGCTTAAGATTACTTGTTCGGTATCTATGCCGTCTGTGAAACTCCCACTGCATGAAATACTTATTGCCTACCCTGCCCAGCAGTAGCCTGTCTAAGAGCTCACCCTTTCTTACCTAAAGAGCTGCAATAAGGTCAGATTTGCAGAACAGTCTTTTCTTGTTCTCTCAGAGGGGGCAGTTCTGAACCCAGAAGCAGTCCCAGGTCCTTTCTGCAGACCTACACCAGTCTGACAGTTTGGTAGGGAGCACTACAAAATGAAAGGACTTTACTTACAGGATATTTGTCTAACTAGCATGAAGTATTACTTGTTCATGGTTTTTAAAGCATATAAGACCTTCCCTGTTACATACAAAATTATGATGGAAGTCGGGAGAATGGTTACGCGGCCATTAATAGAGACCCAGGGCAGAAGAAGTAGGGTAAGGAACAAAGAATATGAAGGAAAACAGAGAGACGGGGGATGGAGAAAGCAGGAGCAAATGGAAGGTGGGGGCATGGGAAAGGATGGGAAAACTGGAAATAGAAATATGGGATCAGCAAAAGGGACCTGCATGAAGACAGTGAGAGAAAGTGAGGGAGGGGATGGAGGGAGCATGTCCTGGCCTGGAAAAGTGGCAAATGCCGGTACCTTTGATGGAGAATGACACTGATGTTCCCTTTCAGGTGTTGGCATTGAGCATATTGAGGTGTGCACTGGGGTGGAGGGGCAGGAAGCAGGATGGAAAAAACACAGAATAGAGCTGGGTCAAAGGGGGCTGTAAGGTAAGACATTTCCTGGTGGTGCACATGAGTTGATAGAGTTTGTTACAACCATAGAGTTACGGGAAATTGCAAGAAGAAGAAGATCAAGGTTGGAAGGAAGGACCTCGAAAGGGGAGGGCCTTGTACTTTAATTTCTTGACCAGAATATGTAAATCTTACCTATTTTCAGAGCACAAATTGTTCTAAGTTGTGTGTCTATCCAACTCACTTTAGAGATTAGGTGTACTTACTTTAAGGAAAGGGTGAGACAGTTTGACCTCAAAGCTTTGGCCAACAGAGAAAAAGTGAAACTTTAGGGGATAAATGAGCTCAAGGTACAATTCAGCTGAAAAGAAAAGAGGAAAAAGTAACCAGGGGGATTGAACAGAAACCAGTCAGGAAAAACAGAGAGTTAGAGCAGTCTGCAAAGGGTGAGCTGCCTGAACATAATGGCTTACACACACAGGTCAGGTTAACAGTGACATATGAAGCGAATTTAAATGAGATGCCACAACTTTATTTTTACACAAGTATAGTGTCTAAGCATATCAAAAACCTCTTGACTAACTGTCCTTTGCCAATTTGTTCTTACCCATTTCATTCTCTGAGCAAGCTTTTTATACTTGAGAGCTATTGTAGTTCATCAGTACAAGATACTCTGAAATACGAAAAAAATACTGTTAGACATAGGACGTTACTAATAATACTTTTACTGGAGGACATATCACAGTTCTGTAAGAGGGCCCCTATAACTAAGGTACATTGTGCCCATGCCTGTTCAACCTTCCAGCTTCTTTTAAAACAGCATCTGGCCTCCAGATCTCAGATCCAAATTCTCCAGTCCAAAAATCGCGCAAATCTGTCAGTTCGCTGTAAAAGATGAGCCATAAAGTACTGGGCTCTCAAGGGAAGAGACGAGCCCAGTTTCCTGCACCTTCCTTCTCCTTGAACTCCGTGATTGAATCTGGCATTCTCAGGGCTAAAGGAGCATATGTACACTTGTGCAAAATTGTACATACTGGAACATCCATAGCTTCATGAATGTCTCCTTTCTGGCTCTCAGAGAAACTTCTCTGCATCCACTGTCCTGAAACCAAGATGAAGCATCTGTTAAACCATTACCCAGACCTGGCACATGCACTATTTTAAAAAGAATGTTACGGCACAAGCAGTGGACTGCAAAAGTCGTCACAAACTATGGTCCCCATGGGGGTCTAGCCATCTGCTTGCTAATTATGTATACCACAGCCTGGCTGTTGCACAGAAAACAAACATTGCTGCTGGCAGCTTCGTCCTGCCATATAATTACTGCGACCGGCACAGGCAGAATGCCAGGAAAGTTATGCCTTTTTCTGCCCATTACTGTTGCCACTTTTTGCATGTTCCCGCTTTACACCTCTTTCTGCCACCTTCTACCTCATTCTAACCTGCTTGCATCTGCCTTTCCCGAACTGTGCTAATCACTCACTGTGACAGTGAAAGTACATCACATTACCCGAGACGTGCTTCCTATGCCTCAAGAACTTTGCTCATGTTAAACTGATGTTGATATGGCAGTGGACCATTTAACATTTTTTATGCAACCTTTTTGATAAGGCAGATATATTCACTGCCTCAGCAAATGAAGCTGTTTTGCTTTGTCTGAGATGAGATCTCAGGAAGTGACAGTTAATTCAGAGCAGTAAGGGCATACTTCTCTGGTGGTCAAATCTCTAAGAAACACAAGATCTGCACTCATCAGCATCTTGCTTCCTCCCCACTGCTTTTCCCTGTGTGGGATTAGCTCTCCCCTGTGCCCAAATAGTTGACAACAGGGGACAGTAGTCTACTCTGTTCATCTGTTACAGACAGACTTGAGAAGAAACAGCCTGTGAGAATGAGCATCGCCTCCCCCACATGACGGGCCATTTGGGCCCTGTGTTAGGCTGCTGGATAGTTATGCTGTTGCACAGGCACGCAAATGTGATGAGTTTTTATTAATGCAAATTCAGGCACTTAGATGCTATCGCAGTTAGGCAGCAACTGGAAAGAAGTTGAGGATCTAAACTTCTCTATGCCTCAGGGGGAAGGGAATATGGACATCATTCCTAGATTTATGTATATTAAGAAAAGCTACCTGGTGTCATAATATTATTTGGTTTTAAATGATATATGAAGATTATAAACACATCCGTATGAGTTATACACTCGACTTCAGACTCTGCTTAATAATTTCTGCAGTTAGAGGAGTGATTTCTCATTCATGGTCCTTCAAAGGTATTACATTATATTTGTCACATCCCAAAGCTTCTGCTGGTCCTCTTGTATAGTGTGGCCTTATTTATGGATGAATGCCCACACCAAATTGATTAATCATGTCCTCCTGTTAGAGCTCTGAGAAGTTCATTTTGTCCTACAGAGTTGCCATCAGCAGAGCCTGGGCATGTTATTGGGTCTATTTCATCACACAGTGAAGAGTCTGAGATACTTCTATGTGCCATGTTGATGACATTCAATCACCTTGAAAAATCAAGTAGAGCGCACTCTTTTTTTCCCCAGCTGTTTCTCTAGTGAAGACCCTTTCACTACTTTGATACTAGTAAATTAAATGATATCAGAAAGTGTTTGGGGATCTGCATTATGATTATCCCTAAGGTAAAAATGTGAAAATTGTCTCTGGTGGGATTTTTCCCCAGTCCAGCCAATGACTTGCTGAACAACCCCGCTAGGCATGGCTGAGCAATTAGCATGAAGCAGGGACTGTTTGTTACAGGCAGTTTAGCTACATCCACTTTAATTTGAATAGGAGATTTCCAATAGTACAGATCAAAGCTATAATGTCTCAATTGCATTTAATTTACTGTACAGTAGCAGCTTTCCATTCCAGAGAATCCAGTGTTTGTATGCAGGCTCCACCACATGTCATTGGTGTCATGAATTGACGAAAGGCATTTTTCTGTGTGTCTTTTGAATGAGAAGCTCTTTGATCCTTGATGACATTACTGAAAACTATAAAGAAGAGCTGGGTATCAAAATGCTGCAAAATTACCCAGTACAAAACATGGTATGGACTTATAGCACTTATATTACAGTAACATTTTTTAGTACATTCAGCAGTGTAATGAAACTGTAAGGTTAGAGCTCTTTTGGGTGGTACATGTTGCCAGTGTGCTGCCAAAAACCATCTGCAAAAGTTGCTTCCCACCGAAGGACATTTCTCCCAAGTGTTTTTCTCATTATCACAAATTTTATTATTTCTGATGAGAACTGCGATCGCCTCAGAAAGCAAACAATTCTGCTGTCAAATACCATTGATCTGACTAGTGTACAGATTTGTTTTTCTGTCAGCTAAGAGATGGCTACCTCCTGCATCACGGATCAACTGCATAACTGAAGAAATAAGGGATACATTGTTAGGAAAAACACATTTAGGTATTTTTTAATTGGTACTCATGGCAGTATGCAAAATATCCCGGTGGTTTACAGCAATATACGCATTGCTGAATTGCCAGGCAAGCCCTCATCCCAGACCACCCATAATTAACTGCCTATGTACCATTATATAACCTACACTAAGCTGGTGGTTAAAAAATCAGCCAGCCGGGTGATCATTGATGGGGGGCTGCCCAGCCAGAGCTCCTTGCTGCCCACAGCAGAGCAGGGCTGGGAAGCCGGGCAGGAGCACGGGCTGGGGAGGATGGGAAAGGCAGTGGGTAGATGTTTAGTTACAAGACTGTGGGAGGAGTAGTGAGAAGATGGGGAGGCATAAATTTGGCGTTCTTTCTGTCAGTTCTTGGATTTGGTGCTCCTTCTCATGCAGAGCTGGTGCTACAGTACGGGTCACTGGTACCCAAGGAAACTGTATGTGAGAGTCCTGAACTAAGGTATGCCCAGGGGGCCAGGGTGCTGTGCGGGAAGTTTTGCTTCTACTCTTTCTTCCTCACTGCACCCCCTTGTAACGTCTTTCAATTTTTGTTGGTTTTTTTTGCTACTTGAAATTTATGTTTTATCTCATGGTCAAGGTTGTTTAACTCCAGTACAGCTCACAGGTATTGTATCTTCTTACACCTTTTCCTGCAGAATTGAAAACTTGCTCCCCATAGTTTTTTTTTTCCAAGTGTAAATGCGCATCAGATGTCACTCCAGCATTTTCTCACCAAACCAAGCACCTTCAGTGCTTTAAGCCTCACATTGGTAAAGCTTACTCACAGCCTCCAGACCTCAGAAGTGGACAAGACGAACTTGTAGTAGTGCTATCAATTCCATACATTCACACCAGATCAATCTTTTCTTTTTTTAATTCTACTTTTACATCTCAGGGGCACGCATTATTTTCTCTTGCCAGAACATTAACCTGAAAGGTTGGTTGAGAATCACTGATGATTCCTTTATGTCTTTTTTTTCCTCCTTAATCACAGCTTTTCACGATTCTCTCATGTTGTGTATATCATCTGCACAATTTATTTCCAAAAACATCGCTTTATATTTGGCTGCATTAAAATAGTTTTATTGGATTTGTTAGTCTACCATGGCATCTATTATTAATTTGGCCTCAATTCAGGTATGAAGACTTCAGTGAAAAATGAGTTCTTTTGTTGTTTTTATGTAGGTTTGTGTGTGTATATATATATATACACACACGTACATACAAATACACACACACTCACACACATGCTCTTCCTTGTTCCTTTAGGCATTTGGTAACCTCTGCTTAATTGTTTACAAAGTGTTGATTCTCATTAATATTCATTTAAATACGATGGGTTTCATTCTTGTTATTAGTTACTATTTAATGCTGCGTGCTTGATGATTCTCATGTGCCTTTTTCATCTGGATGTTAACATAAAATTAAGAAAACTGTAACATCTCTTGTTTGTTCAGTCTGAGAGTTTTCTAAAACATACCTTCTCTAGCAGCAGAATGCTTCAAACTCAGCAGGGCATTAAAAATAACAGCTCAAGATTTGTGGAACCTTGACATGACGTCAAATAGCCAAGATGTTTTTATTACTCAGTCATAAGGCTCACTTGAACACTAAATGTCCCAGACGGTAGGGCTGTGTGACCTCTTAATATCGGCACTCATGAAGAATGTTTCATTTAACTTCTTCAGATCATTTACTTTCCTGATTTGTGACAGACTAATGGAAATTTGGAGATTAATTCAGAAGCGTACTCATTTGCTTGAGTGAATATGAACTTGGATGAAAACAGTTCAAGAGTATCTCATTAGATTTAAAATGTGTTTTTCAATTAACAAAATGTGTTTATAATGTAGGATGTGTCTAGTGAACAATCCATCTAATGAGCTGGTGGCCATCTTGAGAGATTCTTTTATTACTTGATTTACTGAGTAGAAATCTAATTTTTCACTGGCTGTTTATTTCTTTTTTGTCTTTCCCCAAACTGTCGGACAATTCCACCTCTGAAATGATTTCTTACAGTGTTAGTATCCACCACTGCCTATACCTTTGAATTCATAAAAAAATTAATTGAAAATGAAATAATAAATTTGGAAAGTCAGTGCCGTGCTTGGGAAAATGCAACCTACCAGGCAATTCACTAAAGCAGACCAACAGAAAACATTTAACTGTGAGGAGGAATTCAAGCGGTGTTACTCCAAGTTAATGGAACATTTGTCCCCACAGGAGGGCTTCCATATCACAGTCTTGACACCTGTAATGCCTAATTTGGGGAAAGTTATCCAGCTTAGAAAAACCCAGGCTTTTTGGACAGTGTGGAGAGAGAATAAGGCTCTTCAGAATGAGGTGTGCCAATACTGCCATACTGAGACATCTGACCCAGCTTGTAAGAAGAGCTGAGAACACATAACTACCATAAAACATGCTTCATGGTATAGCATTTGCACTGCTCACTACAATGCAGAGCCTCTCTCCAGCCATGATTTTCTGCTCGTCTTCTTTTTTAGGTGTCCATGTCCTTTTGTCGAGCACTTTGACTACACCACCTCTTTTCTTTCTTCCAAATGATGGGTGCAAAATGAAAACATGTTGCCACTGCTTGGATTTTCACAGTAACTTGGTGTTGGGAGGCAGGAGGTGAAAGATGTTAGTCCAGTTCCTAAGGTACCAAAGAGCTTCTGATGTGAGAGATACATGTGTCATGGTTCCCACTATGGAAATATTTAGAGAATATTGCACTCATTACAAAGCACTACAGAAGGAGGACAGGAACATCTGCCATCTGTGGACACTTTTGAGTATGGCAATGACTCAGTACTGTCACCTCTCAATTTTTCTTCTTGAATCTTAAATCTTCTTGTGGATTTGTTACTAACCATGCTGACAGCCTCATTCACAGCAGGCAGAATACTAAAATTGGTCTGTCATAATTCTATTATGTGGTTATTTTTTTATTTTCCTAAATTGATTCCTGTTTTCTGCTAAGTTACAAAAGATCATGCTTCTTATCTTGTTAGTCAGCTTTATGGCTTCATGGCATATGATGTGTCTACTTACCACCCTTAAATCCAAGACATAAACTTCATTATAAGATACCGCCATGGTCTCTGCAAGAAGGCCACGCATTGTAAGAAGGCAGGAATCTCACCATTAAGTTTGCCATTAAAATGATCTGTCTGAATGGTACTGAGTTTGGTCTGAAATCAGTGTTTTATCAAGACAAAAGATTTATTTTCTGTCTCATTTTAAAAAGAAAAGTGTTTGTGATTCAAGCCACTGAATTTCAGACCTTCTATAGACCTTAAAAGTTGTTCATCTGTTTCACATTCTTCCACATAAATCATAATTTGCTCTTTAGTTAAGGCAGAGTTTTCAAACAGTGATATACAGGGTTGGCATGAATTCAGACACAAGAAACTGAGTGGACTCTACTCTGCAGCTAAATTTACCTTTACAGAGTCTTGTTCTGCATTTATTAGAAAGTATAATAAACCACAGCACATTTAAAAAAATTCTTAGGAATATTTCCCGTAACTTGAGTTTTATATATTGTTTGCTTGCATGAGATATAATGTCAGTTTCGGTTTAAATCAGTATTTTAACAAGACAATGTCATGGTCTGTAGATTTATTCAGTTAATGTTCATTGAATTTCAGTAATCCCAGTTATTTACATGTCGTATTCCACCTGTTTCTGAGAAAAATAATTTATCTGAGAACATGATTTCAGCATCATACACTAAAATAGTATGTAATGACCAAATCCTATTGAACTTACTCAAAGCAAAACATTAGCCTACAGAAAGATAAGAATATAAGATACATTCTACCTGGGACAACCTTTCTTCTTCAGGATGAGACCATAACTAATCTGCAGTTAGATACATTATTTTAGAGAATAACCATGGCATTTGGAAAACTAGTCATATAATCATCCAGATGGATAAATAGTTATTTAGCCACAGACCAGCAAACTTCCAGATCAGCAAGCAGCTTGTTCCTTTTTCAAACCTACTTGTTGCTGGAGTAAAGGTCCAAAACTCTTCTTTTCATTCCTTGCTTATAGTACTTACTGCTAATCTGGATGCTGTTATTTACTATAGACAACCATTTAGTTATTTGCTGGCCTACTTCAGTTTATTTCCTGATCTTTTTAGCTATTTGTCAGTCACGTGACAACAATTTAATCACAGAGCCTGAGGACAATTAAATAATGTCCCCTCCCCAAATCTGTTATTCACTGTCTTGTAAAAAGACTGAAATAAATCTGAACTATTTAGTTACTATAGAACTATTTGTCCACTATACGTACATATTTTTTTTCACTTATTATTTATCCTTTTATTTAAGACAGCTATGTATACCAGTTAATCTGAGCTTCATGTCTAAACATAAACCATAGAAATTAGTCCTAAGAACCATTTGTACTTTGCATTTGACAAAAAGCAACAGCTGTTGCTGAGAGAAGCCTGTAAAAGAAGAACAATAAGAATTCCAGCCACAGTCTATTTGTGATTGAGGGAGTTTCTGATGCAAGTCTTGAGTCTCTTCGGCCTTGATATATTTTTGTTCCACAAAATTGTCAAAACATTTCTATGAACTCACATAAAGTTATTTTGCCACAGCTTCTTGACACAAGCTGTTCCCCTGTCTATGTGTTTTCTAAATAATTGCCTTCTTTTGTTTATTTTCAACCTGCCACCTACTTGAACCTTCCATGTGTACTGGAATAGACAGTGAATGATCATTACCTATTCACCCTCTTCATCCCATTTCTGGCATCAGAGACCTCTGCAAGGCCTTCTCTAACTAAAGAGAATAATAGCAAAAAGTGTTTCTAATGGAATAGAATTAATTTTAGAAAAAAACTAAGTGCTTAAAGTGACTAGAAGTCATGGTATCGATGAAACCCAGACAAATTGATCTATCCTTGTAAACTACTTTTCTTTCACATTTTCTTGCGTTTCTTTGACTTGGTTACATTTTACTGAACTAACTAGAATGAGACTAATTGCTGTTGTTTGTAGGATGTTAAGCTGTAACTTCAGCAAAACTGCTTCTGTTGGAGTACTGTACAGTTATATGCACTTTTTACATCTCCTTTTGCAAAAGAGTGTTCTTGCAATTTTAATAGCCAGAAGATATCAGAGACTAATTTTTCTATTATAGATTAGACTTCCATATTAACAGAGTATCCTTCACGCCATGCTAGAGCCTGGGATTGCCACTAAATATTACAAAACAGTGTAATCTGCTATCAAAAATAGCTCCTGCAGCTGCACAAATTTATCTTGAAGGTCTTTCATTCTAATCCAATACCTGTAAGAACTGATGATGCCTCAGAGAGCCTGGTAGGGCTGCAGGCTGTTAGAGTGCAAATGTAAGAGTTGTTCTGAGGTTATGGAACTGTGTCTGTTCCCTGTACCAAACATCAGTTACCATTGCATAATATTTTAAGTACGGGCTAATATTTCTGAATACCGTAGTAGGTCTGCAGAAATTCATGTGTGTGAATAATCCGGAATTCTATTGCTTTGGGATATTTCCTTGAACAGAATTTATCTTTTTATCAACAACTCAAAGATTTATTTTACAGGTCTTTAACTTTTAAGAACATGGATACAGTACTGTTCTTCATGTGCAGATTAAAATCTTGGGAATATAACAAATTGAATGAGTCAATTTAAAACTTAC
Organism: Ibidorhyncha struthersii; assembly: GCA_013398815.1. Classification (NCBI taxonomy): domain Eukaryota; kingdom Metazoa; phylum Chordata; class Aves; order Charadriiformes; family Charadriidae; genus Ibidorhyncha; species Ibidorhyncha struthersii. The sequence continues at coordinate 449,177 of VZSZ01000665.1, forward strand.
TATTAATATGGTTAACTGTTAAGGTTCACTGCTGCTTTTCTTAAGAGTGGTGTTTAGCATAAGGACTGTTTTATACTTGTCTTGTACTCCATGTTTAGACAGTCATCGATGAGTGCAGTCTCACTGCTGGGCAGAGAGGTCTGACATCCTTTCTGCAGAAAGAATAGTTGAAGACAGGCAGCTAACAGAAAACCCAGAACAAAGGGGATACGTGCAGCAAGATATTAATCCAAATTATCTACGCTGGCATGTAGGCAATATATGAATCCTGGATTCAAAAAATTGAAGTTGTTCTTGAGTCTCTAAACTTCGCCTTCTTAATTCTCTTTCAGCAGATTTCAATAACAGGATTCTGAATGGGCTGCAGTACGACAGGGAATACAATGGTGTCTGTCTGTATCAGTTCAGTGTAACTAAGACTTCCCACACCACCTAACTAAAACTGTGTGGGGAGTTAAACACTTACAGTCTTAAATTAAAGTCAGGAAAACACACAATAGATGCTGCCATTCAAATTTTTCATCACAGATTCATTTACTGCAGGTAACCATTTAAAGTTCACTGTTGACCAATACTTCAGCTGCAACCAATGAGCAAAGGTTAAGATCCTCATTTAAACAAATCTTGATGTAGGTAAGCTCTTTTTGAACTAAATGGGGAAGCTTTGATTTTTGACTGTGCAATTGCAAAGAAAATCAGACCTGTTTTTCACTTTAAGAAAGCCCCTCAACTCTCAGAAATGAAACCTGTGATACTTGTAAAGTGTATGAAAGGATATAGGTGAAAACTCCTTATTCTATTAGGTAGTTGGAATGGATCTGCTTTTCTTAATGCTTTGCTGTGCTATGGAAGAAGTCGGCCTTTATGTTTTCTTATGTAAGGAAACAACCTTAAAAGATTTGCAATTCGGAATGGGCTTGAAGAGGTATTGCAAGTTTGACTTCTTGTCTGCAATCCTGAAGTCCTCACCCAGTGAGCATAAACCTGCTTTTCCAGTAGAGGTCCCTTTCCTTTACTCGCTGCTTACTTTTTCACCAATGACTGCTCACCTTTGCAGGGAAGAGCATGGATGCTATTCCTGAACTGAAGCTTGCTACAAGAACAACCTTGATTTTTTCTTCCACTCAATTCATATGGTCGTAGGTTTTCTTTCACCACTCTACCACAGGCACCAGCGCCAGGATGCTCCCTGTTACCCAACCCCTACTTTACTTATCACCCATAGCAGAGATCAAAACACTGATCTTTGGCTCCACCTTGTGATCTCCCTGTCGAGACTAGCAAAAATGAAATGAAGGAATCCTCAATCCTAATTCCAGCTCTGATTTTGATCTCTCTGCCTAAATAGGAAATGGAAAAAAACAGCCAGTTAGATTTTTAGGTCAAAATACTGACTTTAGAAGAAAAAATAGTGTAACTAAAAAAGTTAAAAAGTGCAACTAAATAAAAATAGGGAGGCTCAGAGAAGTGTGAAATAAATTATCCAAGAGAACAAAACAAAATAAAAAATGCTGCAAGTCAGTTGGTGGGCAAGCTGGGGGTTTTCACCTGAGTTTAAGAAGGTCATTTTGGTAAAGCACCAATGCTAGAACACATAAAATAGGACACAAAGTTGCCTTCTTTGCCAAATACATTGACAAAAAGAACTAGTGAGAAGTGTAGCCAGATTTTACTTTACTGCATAACGTGGCCTTTTTTATTTTTTTTTTTTAGTCTGAACATTTGTCCTCCACATTTCCATGAAAACAACTTTGATATCAGAACTGACTACATAGGTAGCTCTTGGTTCCGAGCAGGACAAAAATAAACAAATCAAGCATTAACGTCAGTTCCTGCTTTGTGCGAACATGCTGTGGCCAAGAAGATTTTGAAATCATTTGCACTTTTAAAGCTTGAGTGAGTACCAGTGCATAAAGCTGATAGCGTAAGCTGGGCCCCTGGAAGGTACTTTGCTTTCAGATTTCAGAACAGTTACTGCCATCGATAAAGTACAGAACTGTGGAAGATAATCTCCTCAACAGACAAAAGGTCAGACTATAAAACTTTTGCTTGCCATTTTCCAGAAGAAATTCATCATATTAACTCACGAAATATAAAAAGGAGGGGTGTTTTCACACTGCGTTTCTACGGGCAACATTGCTTCCCTGAATTTTAGTTGATTTATTAATTATTAATTTTCTTATGTTGATGGAATATAGATCTAAAAATATTTTAAATCTTTCAATCTCCAATCAACATAGCGCATGTGAAAAATGTTACCTCTTGGATAGTTTATATATTTATACTGCTGTAATAACTACCAGAAAACCAGTGCACTGAAATGGAGAACGTAGCTCCCATTCGCCATGTGAGCATATTCATTGTGCTGCTTTGATACCACAGTTACACATGGATAGAAGCATAGAGGGGTCTGATCGGTGTTATTATTAGTTTGGCCAATTTCACTATATTATGTGAAATGACTAATGTTAGTGCACAGGGAAGTTCAAAACAGATGATGAAATATTGCTGAGCTTCTAATATGTAGGGTGTGTTGCTAATATTGTCCAATTATATTATGTTTTAAAACAAAGTGATGTAGCTCCTTGTGCTGGAAGTTTCTCAAAATGGAAAAAAGTAATAAGGAAGGAAGGAAAAAAAGAAAATGAATTGCAGTTATTTCTAAAAATTAGTATTTTGAACTTCAAAAACATAGTCAAACGTGTGGTTACAAATCTAATTTAAAAGTAAAACTTACCCTATGCGGGAAATTATTTATAGCATGGCTTATAATTAGAAGATGAAGGTATGTGTTTTGTCAACAATTATCTCTTCTTTCTTTTAGATGAAAGTGTTCATTATTTTGGGAATTTCAGCAGCTATAGCCTTCACAGCTCTTTTCTTTTCTTTTCTTCAGATAGGCAAAGATATCCTCTTTGGTAAGTAACAGAAAAAAAGCATGTTATTTTCTTTGTCGGCGATTCCTGTTAAGCTGGAAATACACTGGCACTGAAGACAGTTTAGCAATGGCAGTTTAGCTTAATCTCTTTTTATGTGCAAAATACACTATGTGACTTCTGCGAGAATTATTCCATGGGTGTTTTCTTTTAAAATGCAGCTTCATAAATTCACAAAGGAAAACTTTGTATGTATAATGTATCTCAATTATGTATTCTTTGACTAGGAGTGATTTTACTGTCTTAGTGACATTCATATGTCAGATGACATGTTTACAAGCATGATTGCTAGATTTCTTTCCCAGACTTCCAATCACTACATTCAGTCATCCTGGGCTAGAGTCAGTTGCCATAAAATGTCCCGCCTAGCATCCTGCTGCTGGCCCGCATGGGTGCACGTCTCCTGTGGGTCCATTCTCTGTTGGCACCTGCAGATACCAGGGAGATTTTCAAGTCCCTCAGACTGCAGTAGTGTCTACGTTCAAACAATATAATCTTGCCATTTTAAACATCAGAGCTATTTTATTTGCATTTGTTCAACCTAAATCGGTTAGATGTAATAGACTAGAAATATAGCAGATACTAGATTGATTTTTAAGAGATTTCTGCAGAGACAGATTTTACATTCAAGCAGGGCAGAGATGATGAAGAAAGAGGATTTCAATCTTTATGTTCCCTCAATTAATTATATATATAGCTGTAGATCTGATTCAGAAGGGAAAGTCCTTAGGAAAGTTTTCACTTGAAGTTAGTGTAGAATCACAAAGAAAATAAAATTGTATATAAAATAAAGTAAACAACACAAAACCTGAACCAACCCCCAAGCCATTACTTCAGATGGGAAATCTTTTTTGGACTGTCACTGGGAAACAGGGGGTCAGTTTTATTTTCTAAAAAGGATCTTCTGTTTGGTGCTTCTGTATTAATTGTTTGGAAAAACATGGTCTAAAATGAGTTTATATTGGATGTTAATTAATGTAAAATGAATTCTACGTGTACTGTAAATAAATGGAATAGACAGATGTATATGATTCTTTTTTATAGTAAGTGTCCTTTGGTGCGAGGGGAGCAATACAAAATAATGTTTATCAGTGCAAGAACCACATTTTTTAAAACGCTACATTAGTACCAAAAATCATACTTCTCAGTAGAAAAGGAAGAGAGACAATGCAATTCAGGTATAGCAGGGGCAACTTCTCTTCTAGATTAGAGTCTGAATCAATACCACATGATGAGCAATACTTCGAGCATACTATGTTTCTCAGAGGCAGACTCCCTAAAAGTAATTAAAAATCATGCAATATTAAATTGTAATAGAATTAGGTCCTGTGTGGCCTATAAAGATCTTTAAATGCTTTTTAAAATAGACTCAAAACCATTTTAAGATGAAACAGAAATTTGAATGATAGCATTAAATGGATCATTGGATATTTTACCATATATAGGTGAAAAAGAAATAACTGCTGCTATACTTAAGGCTGAGAAGATCTTCAGTCGAGTGAGGTAGAATCTTGCCTAGGAAAGATTACTCCTCATCACACATTATCTTCCCTTTAGCTGAGCATCCTATTCAAAAACAGATCACAGAAATAGCACAACATGGGTTACAGTTAAAATATGTCACCTAAAATTACAGTGTACATAAATGATGAACAATTGTACATAAATGATTGTTATCAAACTATTATTATTCATAATTCATTTTCTAAGAAAAAATGGGTGATCTCACAAAATATAGATAGGTATTAAGACTCTGGATTTTATAACTGATTCATTTAATATAAAGCTAGATCTACACAAAAGAGGAAAAATTTATGTTCCGTGATAGCACTACGCAAAATAGCAGAGCTGAAGTATTATCAGGTTCACATATGACTTTCCATCAAACAGAGGTGGAAAGATGATAACAGGGCTTTCATGCATTGGTGAGATCCCACGGGGTCTTAAAGTTTGTTAATTATACCTGAATACAGACTTGAATTCTTCATGTGGCTCAGGCCAGTTCATACTACCTGTGAGGGAAGCTCGGATTTGTCCTGTTAATTCAAGGACAGTTTAATGCAAAATATGTATGAAGCCAAAGGAGCATAATCTCATACACAGAACACAACGTGTTTCAGATGGACCTGTCAGGTTTGGTACTATGTCATGTGCACAGCTGGATTCATACTGGAAGAAGCAGGAGGAAAGTCTAGCTCTCCAAGCGTTATAAATTAGGAAAGAGTTGATTTATTGTCCCTATGGTATCTTTCAGAAAGCCCAAAAGCCACATTAGTTTCAGGAACACTAAAATATGGAGATCCTTTTAATGAGGAAAAATTACAAAGCTGTATATTTTGTAAATGTAAATATTTGAATAAATATATCATTGAATAACGTATTAATCTTCCTTTCTTTTTATTTTTTTCCTGTTGAGAAGAAACTGAAGATAACTGCATTACTGAGGCTATCCAGAAGGCCTCTAATCTGGTGGATTATGCTGCACGTTATACACTGAAAAGGTAAAAAAAAAATAGTGAAGGATCTATTCAGCAAAAATCTTTCATAAGAGAGAAATTTGAGATCAACCAGTTTCTTTAAGAAAAAAATATGAAGATAGATTATGTTTATGATCATCTGAACAATCGTAACCTTTTGCATTATCATTGCATGAGTTGTTCTCTTAAAATGTGAGAAAAATAAGAAATATGAAAGTAAATAGAAATGTTTTTTCTGATCTAAGTAACACACCACATTCCATTAACACGTGGCTCAAAAAATTGTAATTTTATGGACGTTACATATTTTTGAACTTTAACTATGTTTTTCCAGTGCAAAGTGAGATGGGAACAACTCCTGTGGCATCAATGTTAAAACACTATTGCCTTAAAAGGGACTGTTGAAGTGAATTTCACATTTCCCTTTCTGAGTGAAACAGATGTAATGAAAGGATAAGGGAAAGGAAATAAAACATTTGTCTTGAACCGTGGGTCATGAATAACTTGAGGAAAGCTCATTTGTGCTTGAGTTACGCCATGAGAGTGATCCCTTTTGAGGAATGATGAAAGTGCCTCAGGATGACTAGCCATGAGTCTAAAAAATTCAACTATTTTCTGTGTAGCTCTGACTACATTTCTGTGCTACACAAAATTAATTTCTCTCCGGCATTTGGAACACATCAGCCAAGGTTTACAGGGTGCAATCACCACCTTTTTGCTTAGACTTTCCTAAAGGACTTACCTCTGTGTTTTGAAAACGAGTCACTGTTTGCAGGGCTCCCAGAGAGATGACTTTATTTGGACAGAACCTGTCAAGAACTGTGGCTGCTCAGTACATAGAGGCTGAGGTCACTTTCATTTTGTAGTGGTAGCACTTCGGTGACAATCCCGAGGCATTCAAATTTAAAAACATAGATCTCAACCTTTCAGTGGCTCAGCTGCCTTGTGTACCAACTGAAGACACTGATGTTTAACTCTCTCATAGGATATTGTGGCAATTATTTGGTCAATATTTGCCCAATGTCTTAAAGATGATAAATGCTAAAAGACAAATGCTTAAAGATGATTGTTTGAACTCTGTTAGGAATAAAACTGAAACCATTTGCTCACCCCAGATAAATCACGAGACTACTAAGCTTTATTCAAAATATTGTACAAGTTGATACATAGATTATATGTATAATATAGGTTATTGGGTTCCCTTTAAAAGCCTTTTTAAGAACTGCACTCACAGCATGGCTGGGATTGAAAGGGACCTCTGGAGGTCATCTGGTCATTTCTCTTCTTCTACTCCCCTCTCATCCCTTCCTTTCCCCTTCTCTTCACTCTGCTTTCTTCCCTTTCCCCTTTTCTTCCATCTTTTAACAGCAACAGTTAAAAATTAGATCGGTGATTTAAAGCTGTGGAGTATTTGATCTAATAGACGTTGTTAACCATTGGGTCTTTCTTAGGCAGAACATTGCTAGTAACGGCACTCAGAACTGGTCATGTCTGTTGCTTAAATTTGGGGTTAACCCTGTAAGCAGCCAAAGGCTTTCAGCAGAGCGTCAAAAGATGAGCGTTAGTATCACTACTGAGGCACAGGCTTTCCTCTTTTGTAGCACCGGAGACACAAGTGTCTGACACCTGCATTAGGAGTCTGAGTCTCATAAGATTATTGCTTGCTCTTATGTTAACTGGTATAAAATACTTAGTCTTTCAGTTCATAGGTGATCATTACCAGAAGTGCAAATTGTATTTCTATTTTGTGCTTTTATATAATTCAGTTCATTGTGGCCCAATTAAGTGGGGCGGTGAGAATTACAAATATCATTAAGATACTTCTTTCTGTTTTAATACAGGCTTGTAAATGCATTCTACACCTGCTTCTTAGACATTAGTCCTTGGCCATTTACAGAGTAGAGAACAGAACTATTGTCTAATCTGATCATTATATTGAGAGAATGTGTTTGAACCCTTAATTAGTTTTGCGCTTTCATGTCAGTTTAAAGCTGCTAAGGTTTCTTTCCTTTGTAACTTTCAGAATACTGTATACTTGAATTAAGCTTTGGTCAGTGCAAAGGCTAAAAACAAGAAAGGAATGCATGTGACTACATACTTAAGCTTCTGGAAGTTATGGAAGTCACCATACTGTGAAAATTCGTTTTACCTTGGCTTAAAAGTAATTGAAGGAAACTAAAGTGCAACAGTATGAGCTCAGTGCTGTCTTTGAAACTGAAAACCCAGTTCTGAGATGAAAAGGCAGCTCTTTTGGGGTTAGAAAGGGAAAACTTAGTTGTTCCATGTACAATAGTCCAACCTGATATTTGCTGAATTCATGATCTACGTGTCTGTACTGCACATTGAGTCAAAACAACTGAATTTCTACTGAGAGCCCAGTTTGATTTGAATTGTGATTAAAATGGGCAACTATATTTCTTCACCCCAGCTGTTTAATATCATCACTTAAAATGTTGAATAGATGTTTATGTTTTAACTTCTGGAGCAATTGACCAGCGATGCACTAAACGTATTGGCCAAAAAAAAAATTATTATTCTATTTTTTAAAGCATATCATTTTTTTCTAGGAAAATGCCACTGCTTCAGAATTAATTGCCAGGTTTTAAGGTCATGTGGGTCCCAGTGTCGTCCTCATAGTTTACTGTGCTCTTGTGATTTTGTCCCCTTGGCAAGTGTTTCTCATGACTGTTTGCTAGTACCTGCCTGCTGTTCCAGTTGGGGTTTGTTAGTTTGTTAGATTAGGTGTTCATGCTTTGTCATTAAAATATAAGTCTTCATAATAGTATTAACATAGCATAGGTGGAACACAATGACATCACCATCAAAATGTGTTATTTGTATTACAGCAGCAATGCCAATGGGAATCTAGGCAGTTTGGATAGGACTCTCAGAGCCATAAGTCACCTGTGAGGTTATGACACTTATGCAGTGATATGTGCAAATATATTGCTAACTTACTACCAGGTGCATTACAACATATCTTTTGAAAGTGGTAGCTGGCTTGCAAGAGAAAAATCTACTTCCAGTAAATCTCGTTATAATAACAACCAGTACAAATTATAAAACTTGTACTAGCTTTAACTAGTGAGTCTCAGCACTGCTGGGAGGGCTTCCAATTCTGGCTGTACATTCCTTTTTATATTCTGCTGAGTCTCTGTTTTTTCTGGGTTTTACATTGCAGGAGAAACTAAAGATAACTCCAGAATGGGCAAGCTGAGCAAAGTGATAGTCTCTTAGGCTCATGTTTCACACAGCTGCTCATCATATATTTCTCCTGTTAGAACCTGGAAACTAAACTCAAAAGGACTGCTGAACTAGTTATGTATAAGACAGATGCGAATTATGGTGGTATATGAGGTGGGACTTCCTCCCTTGTGCTTGATATTTGGTTTGAGTGAGTTTTAGATAAGATGTATTTTTAGACTCCTCTTTGGACTTACTCTAACAGATTGAAGGCAGGTACAATTCTAATATAAACACAAAAGGTTTTCTCAGCCTACTTAAAGAAAGAAATGACTGAAATTTCTTAGTATATTTTAAAGTATATTTTAGCTGAAGACACAGTGTTCTTAACGGATTAAAAAGTATAGATGACAACCACCAAAGAAATTCAAGCCTTAACAGCAGATTAAAGATATTTTTCATCATCGTCATTCTGGTAAAATTACTTTTATTTAGTGTACATTTGAACTAGTTCATGTTTTTCAGGAATATAAATTGTAAACCTCACAGTTTAAGATTATTCTCTTGGCCACTGCCTATGCCAGCTCAAAAGGACCATCTACAGAAGGGACCATCTATGGAATCATCTGTATCCATAGGGAAGTGGAAAATAATTTTCAGTGTTCCATATAGGAAGTTATAGTTGCAGAAATGCACTGAGCATGATCAGTTAGTCAATGCCGCTCTGGTCTTAAAGCAGACTGGCCGTGTACATACAGAAAAGAAGAAATTATATTCTTTATCATTTTATAACTTTGTCACTTTATATTCTGCACCATGTCACTGCTTTGAGAGACCTCCTGAATGGTGGCAAATATCTAAGGCATCAATTCTGGTTAGAAATCTCTAAACAAAGTATTCTACAAATATATTAATTTAAGGCAGAAAGAAATCTCAGAGACTCAAAATACCTGAGGCTGAAAGCAGAAGTGTGGTTTGTACTCTGGAGAACTATTTTTTTTTTAATTATGATCTGTAACGAGACTCAGTAACTGAGAGTCTGGCAAACATGACGAACCTTCTGTCCAAACACCATGGTCTGCATTAATAGCTTTATGGGGCTATTTCTGCTCTGTGAAATATCAAGACAGTTTGTAACTTACGCACTGAGAAAAGCAGCATCTTCTTCCAGAATCAGAGCTCAGCTTCAGGAGCGTGGGTAAGAACCAGAAGGGACTAGCACGAATATGTTGAATAAAGGGGAGTGGGACAGGACGGGATGGGACAGGACAAGGCACACAGGAAATGCGGCAAACTAAAACCTGCTGTGATAATCTTACAGTATTTGTGAGATTAGACAAAAGGTAGAAGAGAATATATCTCAAAATGAAACATACCTCGCCATTAAGGTTGGTGTTTTTTAGTTAGGGTTTTTTTTTGGAGGGAGGGTATTTTTGATTCTTAGCTCCTAGCTAATTTGTACAAATGTTGTTATTTAACCCATTTGTACAAACATGTTCCCCTGTTCATATAATATTTTTTAAATGATGCGTGACTGATATTATCCTCATATGGATATTAAATATTAAATCTATGTACCTGGTATTTAGTTATATCATCTTTCTTTTCTTTTGGACTGGGATACAGTTCAGGACTTTTAGTTCTCCGGATGCTCAGTCAAATTCCTCATTGTCTATGGGAAATCTGAAAAACATGGTGCTGAGCAGCAAGATAGCTCTTTTTCATAGTTGCAAGAGTTCTTGAGCTCTGCTCTTGAAAGGAAAGGAGTAGTTTCTGTCTAAAGAATAAATGAGCAGGCTAAGGCTCCTTTGGATCAATTAAGGACAAATTTAGCATATAGAAAATCCACTGGAGTTGTATTTTCTTAGTTAATGCTTTTTATGTAAGCATGTTTCTAATTTTGCAAACAGAAATTTAACTGTTTGCTTTGTCAAAACCAAAACTGCTGTTTCCATTTCAAACTTGTCTTGTGCTTTAAACAAACCTAAGCGAATATGACAGCACAATGTTTTCATGAAAATTGCATGTCCAATTAAATCTGTGCTGCAGAGAAGCCCTCAGGGATGTCTGCAACCTCTGACCGTGTCTGGAAACAGAATAGACTAGAGTGTTTCTTTCTAAACTGTAGGAGTCAGTTTAGGACTTGGGACTCCCAGCTAAAAAGGAAGGCCTCCCTGATGAACTTTTCTGAAGGCTCCTCTGCCAATAAAAGGACAGTGGTAAGATGACCCATGCTGAGTAAAAAATAAATCTTGCAATGAATCACAGAACAGTTGCGAGAGATCTGGAGTCCGTCTAGGCCAGCACTGTGCTTAGAGCAGGGTCAGCTAGAACAGGTTGCTCAGCACACTGTCCATTTGGGCTTTGAATGTATCCAAAGATGGAGACTCCACAACCTTTCTGGGTAGCCTGTTGCAGTGTCTGACTACCCTCACAGTAAAAAGGATTTTTCTTACGTTTAAGTGTTTAACTTTACATTACAGAAATTATCTCATCAGACCTGACTTCCTTAAAGTTAGAGGTAAGGCCAGGCTGTAAACTAACATATATATAATCGTATAACTGTCTAATGAAGCCCTACTAAACTAATTGCTGAAATTCCATATATAACTAGTCAGTGCAAGGCAGGTGCTTGGACAGTCTTTGAGAGGAGACACGTCTCTATGATCAACTACAGATGGCATATGGATGGCAGTGGGCCAGTTCCTTGACTAGGTTCTAAGGCATTCGTGAATTCACCTGCAATGATTGCGATGGTCTTTGATATTGTGTTGCGTAACAGCAAAGCCTACTCACTTAGATCTGTCTATAGTGAGAGTCCTATATTGTGACTACCCTGCACAAGGTCTTCCCAGCCACTTTGTGCTGCAGGCTCTGCCCATCTCTACAGTTTCTGTCATCCTGAAGGCTTCTCACAAGCTTAACCCTGTTGTGTGTGTCCTATGGAAGGGCACTTTCCCTTTCTTTTCAGAACTTTCCTTGTAGAACAAGGTCACAAAGTAGTTTTCCTCTCTGCTTTCCCAGCATACCTTTCAAACAAAATATACCTTAAACTTGGAACATATCCAACATAGACACTTACAGCTATGAATATGTTCTAAAAGGTTATACATTAAAAAAACACTTCTGTATTTTATCTCAATTATAGAAATATCCAAGGAAGGGGAACAGCAACTCCTGCCTTGCTGCTGGCTTTCTCAAAATTTCCCGAACAAGACAGTCAAGATATTTCCCAAGCAGCTGAACGAATGGAAATGTCAATTCAAGTGCTGAAACAAAAAGTTTGCCAGAAGCACAAACGTTCATTGCATCCAACTGGTAAATATAGTATATCGACATTGGCAAAAACCCCTGTTGATTTCTTGAATGTTGTCTTTTAGATTAAAGTTGGGTCAGCTCCACTTTTATTTTACCTGCAGCAGGAGTACACATCTTGTCCGCACCCTGGGGCCAGGATGCCCTCTCTTTTATTCTTAAAAGCACCTCATATAGTCACCGGTTTACATTCTTCTTTGCTGGAGCATAGGCTGTGCTCCTACAGTTGAGGAGAGCAACACTTTGCTGTTGGCATCCTGTGAACTCATATCTGTATATTTGTATTGCCTGTAAATCAGCTTGCATATCTGCAGTGTTGCAAGCTTCTTGTTTACAGTGAAATATCTATCTTCCCCAGCACTTTGGGTTTAGTGCTTCTGGGGCCTACAGTCTGCAGACAAAATTATATAATTTCCATCATTCTGTGGTACTGGCATTTTGAAATACACTTCCTCTGGACACTGATGGACTTACTAATATTCCTTTTTTAAGAAAATGCTTTCTTATTTCCAAGACTAATTTTATAATGCATTGCTGTTACACATTTATTTCCACTTCATTTCTATTTTAACTGGGGTTTATGTTCGATGTAGAAAGAGAGATAATCCAGAGATTTCAATGATGTATAATTGTCTAAGTAAAATTCTTGTTGCTGTTAATTCAAGATGAATTTCAACATAACTGGTGTCTGGGGAACTCAAAAATTCAGAAACATTGACTTTTGTCCCTCCCGTAGTTTAATTAGAACAGCATGAACTGGAGAATTATAAGTTGTGTTCTCTGTCTTAGTATTATAACATGACAATGTTTTTCAAGATATGGCAGCATTAGAGTGCTGTAGACAAACATAAAAGTCCACAGTTTTTTGGTTTTTTTTTTTTTTTCCTTGAGGAAATATCTGGCTTGCTAAACTTATGGGACATTTGTAGAACTAAAAATATATCTGTATGTGTTTGTGTGCATATATTTATATATACACAGACACTCACACCCAGAGATACAATTATTTTTCTACTGCTGCAGTTTCAAAAGAAATCAAATTTCTAAAGTGTAGAACAAGTGCACAAAACTCTTGTTAATTTTCCAAACCTAAACAACTTTAGTGGAAGATGAATAGAGGCTGTACAGTCTGTGTGCCATGACAAAGAGTAGTTTTACATGAAGTAAAGAACAACTAAATTGGCTTTAAAGAAAACATGTGAATCAATACCTAGGCAACACAAATAACTGGGGAACTGGGCTCTGAGCATAACTTTGAACCCGAACAAACATGGAAATACAGCTCTATCCACAAATTTGACATGAGTAGCTAGTACATAATGATGAGGTTATGTAGCCGGTCTAACAGCCCATTTTCCCTCTATTCTCACCCTTACCTCACACAGGTTCTAGCTGCTTAGCAGAATATTTCTTGAGCTGATTTGGCTCTTGAATCCTTTTTTGTTTTTTTCTACCTTTTTTTTTTTTTGGCTTGATTAATGTACTAAAGCAGCTTAGTTCAGGGTTGGATGGGCAGAACGCATAGGTGGTGGGACTGGGTGACCTGCAGTAGCCAGGGGGGAGACAGGGGCAAGAGTTCGGTGCTGCCTCCACGGTTTTCTTTCAGCATGTGATGGTTACAGTCAGTTTGAATGGCAAGAGTTCTCTGAGTTCAGGAAGGATATTGCTCCTCTTTCACGTGCACCTCTACCTCCAACCAGCCATACATGCGTTTACATATATGCATGGGTGAAAGAGGGAGACAGCTCTCTGGAGCTTACAGAACAATGTGACTTTGTCCCTCGGCAGCAGAATGCTGTCGGGGAGAGCCATCTGGGATCATATTATAAGGATATTAATAACATGCTGTCTACCGGCGTATAGCTCCCCGATTTTCCCTAGCTTCCAAATTCCAGCTAATAATTCTGAGCCTCTTCCACTCCACACTTTATTATATAGTCAGCTGCATTGTCTTTAAATGTCTGTATCTTTCCAGTCCCACATTTTTCCTCCTTGGTCTATACTTCTGTTCTTGAATGGAATTTTTTACACCTTTGTAGGAAGCACAGGGACCAGACAAGCAATGTGCCTACAATGCAGGGAAAGAAGGAAGCAAGGAGCAGATTAAAGAAGGAGAAAAAGGAGCAGTTCAACCTCAGTTCTCAGCTAGGACTGGACTAATTCCTTCTCATTCTCTACGCATGAGATGACATAACCAGGTCCCTTTCACCCTCTGTCTCCTCTAAGTCCCTGAGACTATCTCCTGCAGCACTTTTCACTAAGTGCTCTTTCCTAGGAAGAAGAGAGGGGATGCAGTAGTTGTAGCTGACAATAATGCCTTTTCTCCTGTAGTAGCTGTCGAGCAATAGAGCAAATTGCTTGTTTGGGTTCTTCCTTTCAGATCTTTTATCAGCTGATCTGCTCACTATGATTGCTAACATTTCTGGATGTCTGCCTTATATGTTGCCACCAAAATGTCCAAACAATTGCTTAGCTAATAAATATCGACTCATCACTGGTGCCTGCAATAACAGGTATGTATATTATGAATTACGCCCCCCAAAATACTTCTTTCTTATTCTTTAAACATAAGGAGTTCTGTTTACTTTTTCCTAGAAAAAATTGGGGGTGTGACCTCAATCAGCTAACTTTGGCATCGTGTCTTTAAATGAGGGACCTGTGAAAGTTTCCAGGGGAAGGACCTCTTCATCTAAACTTTGGTACACTAATTTTTGTAGCTATGAAGGCTTCTAATTTTATGTAAGGAACTTTAAATTTAGAGAGGACTGATTCACTATATGGCTTTTTCTATAGAAATTAAACAGGCTACTTCCAACCCAGCATTCTTTTTTGTTTGCATGGGGTAAAATGATATTGAGCAGGAAAATATAATTACTTCATGAGTAGCAATAAAAAAAAAAATTCAATTCTCAAATTTGTATTTTACCACAACCTTAACATTTAGCAACCATGCACCTAAAAATTCTGGGTGATATATTTATTTGGCTATCTGAACAACTATTATTTACTACTGTTACCTACTTGTTCCCCAAAACGTGGCAATCATTTCCTGCAAAACCCAAAATAACAGATGTAACTGTATTTTCAGAATCTTCCAATGCAATGAGGATGCAAAACTGAGAATAAGAGTCCTTTTGAGTATAACAGTAAATAGTATTTATACTCAACAGCCTTCAGATACATAGGCGTTAAGGTCACAAACTGAAAGGCAGACTGTAGTGTTACGAGTGAAGGGCTACAGCGCTGTAAATGGAAGGCCGTTCGTGTTGCACAAGTTAAGGCACTCTGCAATGTGTTGAATGAACAGCAGTAAAATTCTGCAGTTTTACTATTCAATCAGTCTGATTTTATGAGACAAATCTGTTTTGCTACATCACAAGTCTTTTGCAAGGAACATGCCTGATAGACTCTTCGTTGAAAGGACACAACCTCATATGCATCAATGTTATAAATCTAACTGTGTGGATATCCACAATTTCCCCCAGGCACTTTCAGGGTTGCTTGGAATCTGAGCTAACGGCTAGTGTAACATTTGCACTGACAACTCCATCAGGGCTTGAACACATTGGCCAAGATTCATGCAGCTGAACATAGGCACAAGGCTGAAATTCTTAATTTGCAGGCATGGCTGCTGTAGTCTTTCTCTCCAGAGACAGAGAGAAATATATTCTACTGTAGGTAGGTAAAACATCTTTTTCTCTTCAGTGGCTCTGGTTAATACTAGGATGTGTTTAGGCATTTCAGTCTGATTTCTTAACCTGGGTGAGGTAAATATGGTCCATGAGTCTGGTTAGTCTTTAGTTAATGTCTTCTACTTTGTATAGTTTTATGGTTACATCAAATGATTGTACAAACCCATCATTCATATTTGGTGGTATTTTAGATTTTTTGTTCTAAACATCTGTAAAAGGTGCAAGGCAGCAAAAAAAAAAAAAACAAACCCAAAACAAAGACTTTGAAACCAGCTAGTCATATCTTAACTTAGTCTAAAACTTTGTAAGCCCCTTGAAATACCTCAAGCTTTACCGAAATAGATCATCTTAAAAAGTCCATTTATACTGTAATGTGAACAACATATTCTACAATGTAAGCCAGCTTCAAAGACTTCAAACATTAAATGACATACCAGTCTATATTTGTCCTTGCTTTACAGCTGCCACTTTCAGGCAGAAAATGTATCGGGACCTATATTGTATTTGTAATTTTAGTCACCCAGTAGGAATGTGCAGCTGTGCTGTAGGTCAATAAATGCTGCATTTCATAGGCAAAATTTAAAAACAAAATTCATAGTGGAATTCATTGTTTATCTATAAGAAAGATCTATTTAAATCTATTAAAAAGTGAGTATGGAATTTCTTTGCGGATATTTTACTTAATCAGTTCACAGATTTGGGACAAATCAGGTAGATTACAAAGTTTTTATTCCATAGCACTGGGAATACTTTGGTTCACTGTGAACTTCCTTGAATACAACAATAACAGAATAGCATATACATGTCTTTCTATGAAGAATATCAACACAACATCAGACATTCCCAGCAGTGTCATTATCCACTTTTATTAGTAACAGATATCATCAGATTTTAATTTTCTTTCTGCCTGAAGGTATAGGTGTGGATAATAAGCAAAATAAATTTACAACATTATGTTTTAATGAAGAATAAGGGAGACAAGGTCTCCAAATAGCTATTTTTTCCCATTTTTTATCCCAACTAACTAGCATTGATCTGTGCGGTTTTTAGTGTTTAGTGCAGTGAGAGGAATTCAAAGGTGAAGGAATTACAGGTGCTAAAGGAATGGAAACTCGCAGTGCAGTTAACCTCACCTAATATTAGCTTTCCAAGGTAGTTATATGTCTACTGCAAGGCTGAAGCTTTGGCTGCTCCTAATAGGATGGGATGACATGACGGCACCCAGGAGTTGTCTGTCTCTCTGGCTTGATGGGCAAGTGCTTAGATGACTAGATTATATTTTTATGCCTAATATTTGGGCATCTAGAAGGAATTTTATCTGCACCATTTCTATTTCATTGCTGTGTCTTTAACCATTTCATCAGGTAAGGACCTGATGCTTAGAATCATAGAATAGTTTGGGATGGAAGGGACTGTCACACCCCACTCACAAGAGAGGGGGCGAAGTGACTCAGATTCGCAAATCCCCAACAGTTACTTAGCAGCAGATATACAACAAATTACACCATGAATTATGGTGAGTGGTAAGGTATGCCTTGCGTTACGTACTTAACTTTAAAAGAAAAAGAGAAAAGAAAAAGAAACATAGGGACAGAGAAAGAGAGAGAGAAAGATAAAGAGATCACAGGTCCTGGTTCCAGCATTGGTCCAGCCAACGGGGGTCTCTGGTTTGTAGAAGCACTCCTCTGTGGATCTCCAGGGAAAAAATTCTTTTTTTAGGGGCACTTACTTTCCCCTTTTATCTTCGCAGTATCAGTACGACCCGCCCCGTTGTTACAGTGCTCAGGTTTCTCTCCCCCCAAGGTGACGTGTAGCATGATTTGGGTGGTGAGATGAGTCCTATAGTCATGTATGTTTAGCATGATCTCGATAATCTTCATTAACATATGCAGGGTGTGACGTTTAATATGCATTTCGTGGATAATGAGGCAAAGGTCATTCATCAGACACGATGGCCCCAAAAACAGAGAAACTAACAAGCTTTACAAGTTGAGCAGAAAGCCCTGTCTTCACAAGATTTCCTCCCCGCAGATGCATCCTGTGCTGTCCAGACGAGTTTTCTCTCCTGGGCCTCACAAGAGATAAGCAGGTGTTAATCTTGTCAGTTCTTTGAGCACAAGGCCTACACTGTCCAGGACTGCAGCCATATCTTGACATCCTTGCGAGTGTTTGAGACATTCCTCAGTGAGGCTCAGAGGGCACCGCCCCCCGCCCCATCTTTCATCTCTCACCATTTGTTTCAGGGAATTTACAAGTTGTCTCTTACAGGGACCTTTAAAGGTCACCTAGTCCAACCTTCCCTGCAATAAGCAGGGACATCTTCAGTTAGATCAGGTTGCTCAGAGCCCTGTCCGGCCTGACCTTGAATGTTTCCAGGCATGTGGCATCTACCACCTCTCTGGGGAACCTGTTTCAGTGTCTTACCACCCTCATTGTAAAACATGTCTTCCTTATATCTAGTCTAAATCTACTCTCTTTTAGTTTAAAGCCGTTACACCTTCTCCTGTCACAACAGGTCCTGCTAAAGTGTTTGTCCCCATCTTTCCTATAGACCCCCTTTAAGTACTGAAGGGCCCCTATAAGGTCTCCCTGGAGCCTTCTCCAGGCTGAACAACCACAACTCTCTCAGCCTGTCTTCATAGGAGAGGCTTTCTCCATCCCTCTGACCATCTTTGTGGCCCTCCTCTGGACTTACTCCAACAGGTCCATGTCTTTCCTGTGCTGAGGGCTCCACAACAGGATGCAGTACTCCAGATGGAGTCTCACCAGAGCAGGGTAAAGGGGCAGAATCACTTCCCTTGACCTGCTGGCCATGCTTCTTTTGATGCAGCCCAGCATACTGTTGGCTTTCTGGGCTGCAAGTGTGCATTGTCAGCTCATGTTGAGCTTTTCATCCACCAGTATCCTCAAGTCCTTCTCAGCAGGGCTGCCCTCAGTAGTCTGAATAGCTTAGTCTGAAGCCCTAATACTGTCAGTTAGGGCTATGAATATGGCTCACCTGGAAAGAATGAGTAGTACTGACTGAATCCATTTACTATAAGAAGAAATTGAGATGTTTCCTTTAGGATATCTGCTTCACTTCAATGCAAGCTAAGCATTCAGTTTAGGAGCTCAGAGAGATGTAAAACATAACAAAATGCAATTATTAAATTGCCATATGGCATTCATTCAAATCATTCATTCTACCTGAAACTAGGCAGGACATTAAAATGACATTCGAAAGACATAAATCTGGATAGTGAACTGCATCTTAAAACTCCACATACCTTCTAAGGGAGCCAAAACAAAATCCAAATTGTGCAATTCCAGTATTTCACAAGTGAATGAAAAGTGCCTCTTCCCATAAACAGAATGTATAGCAATCAAGTTTGACTACTTATAAAGCTATCTGTTACCAAAATCTCATTATTTCAGCTGCCCTGGATAAAAACCTTTTTAACTCAAGCAAGATTCCAAGACATTAACATGTTTAATGCAATAATAAAAAGACATGTGAGAAGGGTTTTGCTAAAGTAGCATTCCAGTGATCTGCTAAAATATAAAAGCAATCAGGAGAAAAATCACTGGTTAAGCAGTTAAATTAACATTTCATTATTTTTAATTGACTGAAATAGCACTACACTATGTGCAGTATTTTATGCAATTTCAATAAAGGCAAATCAACTGTAACTAATTTGAATGCTTTATTAAGGCTTACTTCAACCTTCAAATGTGAATTATTGTGTATAATTAAGTGTATTACTGTACCATATAGCTTGGCAAATTGAGCCACTTCACTGTGCCGGAGATCAATGAAGTATTAATAAAATAATTGTTCCTTCTTTAGTGTCCCACTAGACACATAAATGTATGTTTTAACAGCTTGTAGTTCTACTAACTCTCTGGGAATATTTCTAGTTCCTTGTGGATTACTTTACAATATTGGTCAACTGGGTACGTTGCAAAAATTTTATTTCTTCTTTTTAATTTCTATGTATCTGGCAATTAAGAAATATGTAGAACAGTCCATGTAAAAAAAACCCAGCCAAACAAACAAACAAACAAACCCTAATATATTCTCTTAGGAAAATACATTAGAAATGTTCATGACAGAAGGAAAATTAATTGGGTCAAGGCCAGGACTCGCTGACAATGCTAATTAAAAAAAAAAAAAAAATCACCAGGAATCATTTCCTGGCCCTCAAATCGAGTGTGACCTGACTCTTGCCACCCTTTTAATCTCAGACTTTTGTCTTTTTTACTTCCAAGCAGACTGGCTGCAGGATGGCAAATTGGCATGCCATGCACTGATCCCAAGGTGTTCCCAGCCAAGTGTCACTCACCAAAATGCCAGTTGGCATGAGCCAAAAACACATGGCAGTTAGTCTTAGCAATTTAAAAGCATAGTTAAATGCATAGCAGTGCTTGGGCTTGTACATAGGCCCTCCCAAAGCTCTAGACAAGTAATTAGTATAGATGCAACCAGAGGGAGCATTGATACTGAATTTGGCAACTTCAGCCATCATTCTCCTTTCCTCAGTCCTTTCTCCTTGGGTCTTGCTAAACAATTACTTCTGTATGTTTAGTATCCTGTTTTCTTTTAAGCTTTATTCATCTTTATTCTAGGGCTACTTTATATTTTCCTAAATCTTGATTTCCTAGCTATTGCTCTAAACAAATATCTTTTAAAAAATGCCAGCAAAAGCACTTACGAGTATATCTGACTTTATAGGGAACGAGGACACTATCAGGAAATCATCACTGGTATTTCACAGAAGTCAAACACGTTATAAACACAAGTCAAATAGTAATATTTCATTAGTAATTTAATTTTTCATTTTGAGTCAAACTGATGCCAGCATACATGAAGGACCAATATTTGATGCCATCTCAAAGACCTTTACGTGAACGTCTTATTACATCACATATTGCCCCGTGGCTGATGATTTTTTAATATTCAGAATTATACAGATGTGTGGGGTTTTTTTTGTTTTTCTGCTGTTGTTCTTTTTTGGGGGTTGTTTTTTTCTTTTCCCAGGGAACATCCTAGATGGGGAGCATCCAACACTGCCTTGGCTAGGTGGCTTCCACCAGCCTATGAAGATGGACTAAGCCAACCTCGAGGATGGGATCCCAGTGTCCAATACAATGGAGTCCAGCTACCCTTGGTTAGAAAGTGCACCACAAGATCACTTTAAATACTTACACTGGGCTATAACCCTACCTGCCACCACAGACCTCCATTTGCATCAGTAACTGAAATAGCAAAAGAAGCTGTTGAGCTCAGTTAAGGAGCCACCAGCTTTGCTAAAGCATCAGCTCAGTCAGCCAAATAGCGAGAGGTGCCCTGCACCTGGCTGGGGTAAGCCCAAAGAGTGGTGCAGGGGGACGCTCACTGCCAGGGTTGTAGCTCTGCCAAAAAGGACTACGGCAACCAGCAGACCCGGGGTGATGATTGCTCAGCCTAGAGAAAAGGTGGTGCAGGGTGGACCTAATCACAGCCCTCCCATGCTGAAAAGACCATTATGGAGAAGAGGGAGGTCTTCACAAGGGTGCACACTGACACGGCAAGAGGCAATGGTCACAAGTGGATCCAGGGGAAATACTGTCTTGATACAAGAAAAAAACCCAACATGTTGTGAGAAGAATTAAATGTCAGAATAGGTTGCCTAGACAACTCCTGGAATATCCCTCATGGGAAATACACAATATCTGTTTGATGGGGCTCTGAACAATCTAATCTCTGCTTTCAACAGAAAGCTGCACCATGTGCTCTCCAGAGTTCCCTTCCAGCCTAGACTTTCCAGTGATTTTATGATTCTTTGTTTCAATGATGGTGCCTTTATTCAGGGAAGAAGGAGGGGGGAAACAATGTTGGGTGTTAATTAAATAAGTATAAAGCACATAAATGTGCTAGCATGTGTATATGTGTATGCACGTATACTATTTCTCCTAGGTTAGCGTACCTTAACTGAACAAATACTACTGTCAAATCATAACTTCATTTTTTAGATAGACCAAGTTACTGAGCTAAGAAAGCATTGCAATATTTATAGATTTTAGCAGCTCATATACTTAAAGAATAACAGAGTTGCTATAGAGGGGAGTTTGAACAAAATTTTGCATAGAGGACTGGGTGAAAATTCCCCAGTGCAGCATGCAGTGATTTGGGCTGGATTTACTATTTCTGGTTTGTCATCATTGCTTTGAAACTTGACTTTTAATGGACTCAAAGTCTTGTTATTTTAATCACCGTATGTTTAATAAGGATGAGCAAGAGAATTTAGTGTTAATGTCACCTGCAACTTGTGTTATTAATTAAATAACATTGTCTCTAAGCTGCACAGTTTAGCGCTTAAAGATGAAAACCTGACATTTACACAGGTAAATTTCTAGTAGGTGATACAAACTGCCTTTTTCTAAATTCATTAGGGTACATGCTCGTGAAGTAAAACACACTAAATCAAAACTACATAACTGCACCAAATCTGATCATATCTGACCATCAGCAGGGTTTTCTGCTTTATTTTGAAGTAAGATAGGATAAACTAGTACCATAGATGTTTTTCTTCATTTACATAATTCAGTCTTTTTTGTACTTTTAGCTATCTAACTATATCCTTTAAAAAGCAACATGCAGATAATGTGAAGGTGAGGGATAAGTGTGAGGATTACTATAAAGCAATATTAGAACACAGTGTAGCTGTGCAAACTAACAATGATAAGAAAATCTTACTAACTGCAAGAAAAAAATTTGTGCTTTGTGGCCACCCAAGCTATTAAAATACTGATATAAGGACTTGTATTCCTGATGAGTGACATGTATCTCTGCTCTTGACTATTTCAGTATAAATCCTGATGTTCCTAACAAGTCCCATGTTGTCACTTGTCCTTACCAATTCTATTTAACTGCACCTGCCTTATACCTTCATTATATAGACCTTATATTTATTACAGACTCTGTGACTATTTTATGTGCTGCCCTTTCAATTGCTTGACTTCTAAGGCAGCTGCTGTATGTGAGGGAATATTTTGCAGCACGAGGGAGGAATCTGTGAAGAGTAATGATACCCTAATCATCACAAACTGACTACCGATTTTGCTCTGCTGGTTTTGCTTGGTTGTTAATGTAGGCTGGACATGTAGCATAGATGTCTTCATGTGTTCCCCCTCAGAGCATCTGTATCTCTATGCAGCTTCAACAGAAGTGCCCCAGAAATAGGTTTTGGCTTCTTCATGCTTGTGAAAATGAAGCAGAGCTTTCAGCTACTATGTATTTGCAACCTGGCTTGTCTCCTGGGCTGCATGACCTGCTCCATTTATGCATGGAGCATCCCAGAGCCTCTGTGTATCTGCAGTGATTTGAGGCTGCCCAGTAAAGAGAATCTATTTGTTAATGGAGCAGAAAACAGAATAAACAGAAAGAAAACTTTTAGACAGTCTAAAAGAAGCATGTGGTTTTCAAAATTCTCTGGAAAGGAACAGATCAAAGATACCCTGCTCATTTGGCAAATATATAGAAAAACTCGACTGAAACGTCTTTGAATCTGCTTGTGGCACCAATATCTCAGCTCCTGAAGAGAAATAAGAGTCTGTCAGAGGCTGGGTTTTTTCTTGTTGTGGTTTTGGTTTTGTTTCTGTTTTTAAGCAAACCATTAAAAGTACTCTACAACATAAAGCATTCCAAGGAAAAAATAGTTAGCTTTTATCACTGTTCCCCCGCTTTTTAGTGTTTTATCATTTTATGAGAAGTAAATACTACTCAGCACTCAAGCTAAATTAGTTCTCTTCCCAGGTTCGTGAAGTGACAAGAAAAATTATTCATGCATCTAATGAGGCTGTTACTGAAGACAACCTGTATTCTGATATTATTATGGTGTGGGGACAGTACATAGACCACGACATTGCATTCACTCCCCAGAGCACAAGCAGAACCACCTTCTTAACTGGAATGGAGTGCCAGACGACATGTGAAAAACAAAATCCATGTTTTCCAATAAAGGTAAGATTCTAAATTAATTTATTCAAGAGAAATTCTAGGCTCTAAACAGATGAGTAAAGTAAAACACATTAGTGATACACATATATTGAAATAATCATAAAGCAAATTGGTAGATCATCCAGAAACATTAGAGCAGACAGTGATAGAAAAATTGAAACCCAGTGCAATTATTAAATGGAATAGGTGGATATTTAAATTGTTTTGTAGAGGTAACAAACTATAGCTAAGGTACTTAGTACAAATAGAAACAAAGAGCAGAGAAACCTTACTAGTCCCCCCCAGTGTTACTGTTCTCATGCTTCAAGGTTTTGAGTTCCATTGGGGAAAATAGAGACGTAGTCATAAATAATTCTGTTTTTAAATTGTCAGCCAGATAAAGTGAAATGATCTTAACTTTACTCAGTGAAAGCAAAGATATTTCCAGCAGCTAATGCGAACTTTTGAAGAAAGCTATCTTTTCAATGTATGTATAAAATATCTTTGGGGAGTTGCTGAAACTTACATACATCACCTCTTTGCTCTGAGTAGATGGAAAACATGAATTCAAAGCTTGTTAGAGGGTTAGAAGAAACATAAATTGGTATAAATATATAGTCCTGTATTCTTGTCTGATTAATTTAAAAGTATAGGCATTCTTTCACTCAAAAAATTAAGTAGCAAAGTCAAACCACTTTTTTTGTTTCTCAAAGCTCAGCCTGTCCTTCTCTTCATGCTGCAGGAGGGCCCCATGCTTGTTACGGTCCATGGGCCTCTGTCTGTGTCCAGAGCAACTTAAATCACTTTCCTTAGGGTTGGAGCTTGTCTGCTGACCAGCTTCTCTATACACTGAAGCAAATGTAAGGAATAAGTTCCATCAGAATAGAAAACTCTTTTCCCGCAACAAACCATAATTGATAACTGTGCTACAGTCTCTATTGCCTCAAATGCCTCATTCCACTTCCATTAAACATAAAGGACAATATTCTGCTAACCGTAATGGGAACCCAACCAGGTCTTGTGTTGAAAGTATGTCCCCCATTTGGTGAGAGAATCTAAAACACAAGTGAAATTAATGGCTGCATGCAATTTTACCAAAGGCAGGTAAATTTATTCTCTCTCACCCATCAGATACGGACTTTCAAAAGTTTACAAGCATAGCTTGAGAGCATTCAGAGAGAGCACAGACTTCTTAAAGAATTATGTTCTCAGGATGCGTTTGAAGTATCACATATTTGAGTGTCTGGTTAATCTGTTAATAACAGCCCTAATTACAGTGATTCTTCCGTAGTTCTGACAAAAAATCTCTAGTTTACTATTTCTCTCAAATTTCCATCTGGAGTAAGAAGTTATTTACTCTGTGTTGTTAAGTAATAGCCTTAGAAACATTCCCAAAGCCTTATCCACAGACAGTAGGGCAGAAGTCCAGTCCCTGACCAGCAGTGATTCACATGATGTGATGAAGGAGGTGGAGTGTGTCTCCACCATATGACACAATATGGCTATGTATTGACTCCCATTTTTTTAAAGTCAGCTTGCTGTAGATATAAAACTGCAAAAGTCTTTGAAAGCTTATCTTTTGTGTTTATGAGATATTCTTTGAAACAGTGCAATTAGTATTGATCTTTAAGTGCAAAACACCCATATTTTTTATTACTAAATAGATTTTTAAATGGAGAACAGACTCATACTGTTGCCCGCTTGAATCAAATGTGGATCACAGGGACCACAGAAGTCTAATCACTGAACCCTGACTAGTGTTAAAGCTTAGAAATCACATCTGCTTAAAAAGGAGGCAATTTAAGGGAACTTCTAAAAAGGATTTCAAGGGTAACATTATTCATATGGCAGCAGCATTATGGTGCAGAGAGTAAGAAGCTGCACAGATTGTCATGGCATAGACCCACAAGTGCATCCTTTAGTGCTCTAAACAAGAGACATATTTCAGATTTTCATCTTGGACCTTGAAGAGACTCATCACAAAACATGTTTCAGGGATGCTCTTGAAGGCAAGTTATGTGTACAGGTACTAAGTCTAGCACTGAATGTAGCCTACGAGCTGCTCCTGCTCAGCAGTATAGCCTAGCAACGAAGCTGTGTCGAGGCATACCCATGGCTTCCTTTGGGACTTGGTGTCTGATACTCAGAATGGCCATGGAGAGGGACATATAAAGAAATTCAGACAAAACCCTGTAAGTATTAGATAAGTTTTTCAACTTGTGGATTCATTACATGAACAGAGTCCCATGAATTTTGTTATTAGTCTGTTATTCACAGCTTAAAGAGGGACAATTACAAAGATGGTTGTTCTTTTGCTTTTATTATATATCTAGTATTTTGTGACTGTTTTTGTCAAAGGTAAAGAATAGACATTGTATTAAAAAATATATATATATAAAGAAGGGGAGGTTCCAAATATTAGCATGTGCAGAGGAACTGTTTTTTGCACACTGAAATAAAATGCTGGTTTCCCCTAGAACTGATTTTTTTCCCTGAAATCCTAAGTAAAGCTAATCTCCAGCTATTAAATACTTGGAAAACAGCCACAGTTAAGTTTTATATGTTCATTTTGTATATAAAGAAACTGCAGCTGCTTTCCAAAGACAATGAAATCAATAGCATATTATCCAACGATGTAAACATAGAGGCTGCAGTTTGCACTCTTGTTGTTCTCCTAGAACATCAGCACCCAAGGGAGAATCCACCCACGGAAAAGTACAACTATTCTTATAGCTACACACCCTCCCTGGGGGTTTCACCAGGGAAAGGGAGCTCCTGACTGTGCAGGTTAGGGAAGCTGGCTGGAAAATGTTCTGAGTCAGTGCAATTCAATGAAGGATTGAAAGCTGCAGTAGTGCATTAATATTAATAACAAGCGTAGGTAAATGATTCATAGGTTAGCAGGAACCATTATGATTTTGTATTCTGGACGTTTTCATAATAAAGGCTGTAGAATTTCACCCAGTGTTTCTCACACTGAGCCTGTAGCTTCTGGTAGAGCCTGAACATCTTTTTTCTGTATCTTTTCAGAATCCCGGGGGTGGGGTGGGGGGAAGAAAAAATCACAAGCTTTAGTTTAGACTTCTTTTACAGCAGCCTGACACAGGGATGAAGAGATAACCTGTCATTCCTCAGATGATTATTTCAGGTTAGGGCTGAGACATAATGAGGCATTAGAAAGCCTTTCATTGGAGAGCTACTGACTTTATTCAATATTAATTACATTCCTGACAATAAGTTAGACATGGTGCATACCCGTAGTAAGGTACAGTCCTGAAAAGCTTTCAGACAGTTCAGCTACAAAAAGGTGGAAAAGAAACAGAATCACAGAAAAGTGAGGTGATTTGCAAAAGGTGACATGTAATATGACAGGTTACTGTCTCAGCTACAAATGGATCAGTCGATGTATGCTCAACAACCAGCAAAGTGAGCCCCTGCCTTTTTCTTCTGTGTTTCAGAGGTAGCAGCTCACTGTCAGATGGGGTCATTGGCTTTTCTCCAAGTTTCATTTCCACAAACAAACATTCATGTTTTCCTTATTGGCAAACTTTCGTAGACCGTAAGCTAGGTTTTCTTTTAAATCTACAGAAATAATCCTTTTACAAGGTCATTTCCCACAGAACAAACTCACAATAAGTAAGACTTCTTTAACTGAAATAACAATGTAGACATTGTAGTACACTGCAACAATTAGTCCTATTCATGTTCCTACACATAAAAGAATTTTACCGTAAACAGTTTTGACCATGCATATATAATAACAGTTTAAATCGATGTGCAGCTATCCTAGGAAAACTATTCTGGCCAGAGAGGGTTTTGTTGTGATTTTATTTTTTTTCCTCTAGAAGTATGCAAGGCAGAGAAAAAAATGATATGGATATCCTTTATTAGTTTTGGAGAAAAACGTGATTCTGTACCCATTTCATCAGAAAAGGGTCGGTTTTTTTTTCCTCTCAGATTATTTTCGATGTCATTTGAATAATAACATAAGAAACCTCTCATTTGCACATTCAGCTGCTGGCTGCACACTACTTAGCCCATGAAAAAGGAAAGGACTGCATTATGCAGTTCTGCCAGCCCCTTAATGTTCATTGCTGCTGTTTTTCTCCACTGGGGCACGGAATGGTTTGAATTGAAATTGCAGAGGCAGTTAACTAAAGATTATTCAGTATGAACTTCATTCACTGTTGATATGTTTTGTTGTGAGCCTCACTGTTTAACAACTTAACGGCGGCTCATACATTTTTTTCCCAGTGATACCTGAATTCTTCCAGGCTTTCCTGATAACTAGAAGTAAGAGGAACTCAAACACATAAAATGCTGTGACTGGCAAGTTCAGGTATTTGCACTACGAGATGAGCTTATTGCTTACATTATCAGCTGAAGGGAAACAGAAGCCACACTAGCAGCAAGAGACTTAATAATAGAGACAAATACTAAATAGGAAGTCCAAGGCAAAGAAATTACTGATTTCAGTAATCAATGAAAGAAAAAGAAATTACATGCTTCCTTCAAAAATACACTACTTTGATTTGCTAAAACCTAACTAGTAAAGAAATATTAGTAGAATTTCTTTATCAAACAAAACTTGAAAACCAAATGAAACCCTTTCTTAACTTAAATGCTTTATTGTTATCAATTCCACTGCCATGAGTTCTCAGTAGTAAGAAAATTTTACTTGATATAATAAATGAGGTAACGATGTTAATATATGAAGCTCTTGAACTCCTTTCCAAAGTTGCCTTGTTACTTTTACTCCAATTTTAATGAATATTTTATCTTCACAGACTGGTCTGTGTAGTATTAGAAGTATGAAGAAGAAATTATAACTTTTTATATTACACCTGCAGTATTAACTGTCTTCTGCGAAAGATTTTTCAAAAATTAAAAGCAAGGAGATATAATACAAATAAAAAGGGTTAGCTTAGGTCTCTGTACAAAACATCTATTTTCTTTTAGTCAAATGTTTGAAGATTTTTTTTTTCTGGGTTATTTCAGCAGCTTTAGTGAGTGTTACCTGTTTCTGTCTCATGCTGATCAGTTGATAAGAAACCCCCAGCATTATATTCCTTGAAACTCAGACTCCATGATTTTTACAACATTTTTAATTGAGGTTAACCTTTTTTAAACTCTTGGAACTGACACACTGTTATGGCTAGTTGTGGGTGCACAATGCAGTGCAGTTAGAATTTGGAAATAATGTGTTTTTCAGAAAAACAGAGTTCATAAAGCCAAATATGCATGAGGCAACAAAGGTAAATTTTAGTTTTTTTCAAACCTGGCAGATTTTAGTTTAGTGATTAACTCTATTCTTTGAAACAGAATTGATGTTCTGAGCTTTCCTTTTGGGTATCCTACAGTGCAAATAAAACCTTTCTCCCTCTTCCTTTCTGTCCTTCTCCAAGACCTCTGCTGCCCTCCCCACATCTGTTAAGTGATTCACATACCATTTGCAGTGCTCTCCTGTGGCAAAACTTCTACCTGTCTGGTTTGGGCTCTATTTTCCCCTAAGACCCTTACCTATACCCCAAGGTCCAACTTGATAATTCCCACAAGTTTCTCCCATGGCCTTTACCTGTGTTGGGAGTAGCTGACTGTGTGACAGGTGGCTTCAGACTATACGAACGCTGAGTATCCACACAAATGCTGGATCACCATTTGACCTCGGTCCCCCGGCTGTGTGGGGGTCAAGCTGATAAAGAGCTGGGAAGCCTTTCATTTGTCAAAGGCTATGTTCAGCCTTTGCTTTATATAAAGACAGTCAGAATTTAATACTTATAAGACAGCTGTCACTGTAAAATAAGGTGGGGGAAGGATTGCAGGGGACTGGCAGAAAGCAGAGTGAATAATTACATATGCCTTTTTTTAGTTAGGAAACTGGATTAAAACTAGATATCGAAACAAAGCTTTTATAGGATGCTGCTGCAGACATTTTTACGTTTTTATGTATACATGTAAACCTGCTGTTTCACTTGGTGTTCAGTAGAACATAATTTGTCCAGATGTTCACATCTTCACTGTGATACATTTCATGATGAATTTTGATTGGAAGCCAGGCTAATTTAGCTGTAGATCTATGCAGTAGCTTGCTCTTATGACAGAGTAAAGGCTTTGGGTTTTATTTCTGCCTTTGCTTAAAAAGAGTTAAATCATGTTTTTGCTTTAAGCTCAAGGAAAAAATCTCTACATGTTTAGAATATGTCACTCCAGTAGATGAGATCTGAACAACAGAAAACTGAAACAGAAGGTGGAAATATTTACACAAGCCTTAATTCAACATTTACAGCTGTTACCTTCACCTCAGAAAATACACGTTTTTTTTTTTATGCAGGTGACCACCAATGATACATTAACTGCAGGGACGGATTGCCTGCCCTTCTACCGCTCATCTCCTGCGTGCGGCACTGGTGATCATGGGATTCTCTTTGGAAATTTATCAGCACTAAGTCCAAGACAACAGATCAATGGCTTAACTTCTTTCCTTGATGCTTCTACCGTCTATGGCAGTACCCCTGCCGTTGAAAACAAACTGAGGAATTTAACAAGCAAAGAAGGCCTTCTGAGAGTAAACGATAAATATTATGATAACCATCGGGAATACCTGCCTTTTACAGACCGAATCCCATCACCTTGTGCACAGGACTCAAATGCGAGTGAAGGTGAGAGGATTGAATGCTTTATGGCTGGGGACAGCCGATCCAGCGAGGTCACGTCTCTGGCAGCTATGCACACGCTGTGGCTGCGAGAGCACAACCGCCTGGCCAGAGCCCTCAAAAGCATCAACGGCCACTGGACCGCTGAGACAGTCTACCAAGAAGCACGAAAAATTGTCGGTGCTCTGCATCAGGTTGGCTGCTTATTTGCTTTGACACTTATTTCTGCGCTTCACATTTGCCATGTTCAAAGTTTATTTTGTTTTCCACTTTCCTGAATCATAGAATCATAGAATCGTTAAGGTTGGAAGGGACCTTTAAGATCATCCAACCAACCATTAACCTAACCTGACAAAACCACTTCTAAACCATATCCCCAAGTACCACGTCTACCCTTTTTTTAAACAACTCCAGGGATGGCGAATCCACCACCTCCCTGGGCAGCCTATTCCCAAGTTGGATAACCCTTTCAGTGAAAAAATTTTTCCTAATATCCAACCTAAGCCTTCCCTGGCTTAACTTGAACCCATTTCCTCTCGTCCTGTCACTTGTCACTAGGGAGAAGAGGTCAATCCCCATCTCTCTAATGTTATGTCCTTATCCTTAGTTTGTCCAGACTCCTCAGTGCTCTGATTTTCATGGCAGTTTCTACTCTGCTTCATCTTTCTGCAGGCTTCTCCAGTGTCTATTTTGTCTACTGAAGAGGCCTTTTCAGGCCTCATATTTTTTGGTAAAGGAAACAATTAAAAAGTAATGTCTCTGTATTTAGACAGTGTCCAAAATGCTTACTTTCTCATAGGAATTATATAAATTATAAAAATGCCTGTGTAAAAATGGCCATGAAGCTCTCAATGATGCATTAATGCATAAACTTCAAGGGCTACTCTTGATAGGAGATATCAGGAGAGATAAATATGGGAAAACCAGACTTGAGACTAGGAAAATCTATTCCTACTCAGTATTTTACCTTTTTCTCCCCCCTGCCCCTGCCCCTGAAGCAGCTACGCAGGCTTTAACTTCTTTTTTTTCCTCACAGTTCTGGTATTCCATGTGGACAGCTTCTGCTCCTGCAGACCCTATCATAAATGAAACAAAATGAAAACATACAACAGGATTTCCCTTGCACAGAATATAATCCGCTTGCTCACAGTGTTGGAGGCATCCAGATCTGGATGGCATCAGGACCCAGGTCAGGACTCCAATGTTAGCCTGATAGATGGGAGGACTTTGTAGCTCCCTGTCCTCAGGTCCAGCCAGGACAAGGCCAAGTACTTACGCCCAGTAGGCGTGCGTGTGGGTGCACACATGCACAAATACACACGCACATGCACACACACGGCAGGCCACACAAACAAGCACACACCAAAAGCAGCACCTTTGCTGGCAGTCACACGAATGTGAACAGTACGGATGGTCTGACCCCTGTTCTCTGCGGCTGCTCAGGGCTGAAGCCCATTAGTGAAGTATGCACAGAGGCAACATGGGGCTCTCCTGGACAGCCTGCACAGTGGCTGACCCCAGAGCTGGTCCAGCTCGTGATGCCTGGACCCACAGCCTCCGAGGCTCAGGGTCCCACTTGTTCTCTTTGCGGGTCCTTAAGTTTCTTATGCTGCTCATCATCTCTGGTCTGGCTGGAAACTCACTAGTGATCACACACGCACATTCAGGGTAGAGAGCAGAGCCACAAAGTGGGTAGTGAGAAATGGGATTTCAGAAGAATATAGCTTAAACTGCAGAGATCAAGCACAGGGCTCAGTCAGACGAGCACACTGACCAGCTAACTCTTCACACTCAAGCAGCCCCTTTTATCCCCTTTTCTCTCTATTTCTCCATGCTTTTTCCAGTCCACCTTGACCCCTCCCTTTCCCCATCTTTAGTCTTTTCCTTGAGTACCCCATAGTGTTTCACATTCCCACAATCCCCTTAAAACATTGCAAACGACGTTATACGTATACAGTTTCCCCAAGTCCTCTTCTCCCTGCACTCCAGAACTCCTACCCCTTCAGGCAACCACCCCTTTAGCTTGCATGGTGTCTGGGGGACAGTTCCTTTCATTGACTCATCTTGGTGGGTTTCACAGCTGGGCTGGGGGTCTGGCCACTCTCTCTGGCAGCCTCAGGGAACGGGCAATCCTGCAAGTCCATTTTCAGTGGTTTGGTTACTCCACCCAATGTTGCTCCTCTGAGCTTCACCAGAGCCTTTGCGTTTGTGGAGATTCACCTTTAATCAGACAATCTACGACACAGTGATGCAGCCTGTCTGTTATAATCCATAATACTGGGTGAGCCATAATAATAACCAGAATAATCTGAAGGCTAGGGGAATTTCATACACTTTCTGATTCTTGTAAACATATTTTTTTTAGTACCAAAAAGAGACTTTTTTGAAGATGGATTGGGTAAGGAGGGAGGAAATTTTCACTGTTATGATAAAACACTTTTCCTTTCTTCTGCCACAATTTTTAGTTAGCAGAATATGCGGAATGTTTCCTTTAAGAAACAACGTGCATGGCTGGCATGTTGTTACTTGAACTTAAAGCCAGATAACTTCAGAAAAGCAATGATGTACTTCATTTAATTGTATTTAATTAGTCCTTTTGAAAAATTTGGGGTTTTTAGAGAGAGAGATATATATTTTGGTTACATTAACCATGTCAGCTTCTCTGCTGTAAATGTGCTGTTTGCATTAAAATAATGGCACTGACAAGTCAGAATCGTTGTTCATACTTGTTAGAAGAAAAGTGCAAATCCAAAAGTAGGCCTCTGTGCGTTCAAACACTCCGATTTATGTCCAGTAACGTTATGGCCTGAACGGAAATACTTTGTGCATGGCAACACGCTGCATGAATCTGGGCTACTCATTATCCTTACCAGTATCACAGAATAATGAGATTTGCCTATGGCTCATTAGAAATGTGTTTGAGTTATATCTAGCTGGTTCAGAGACATTCATTCAGGAGAGATAATTGGAGTATCTCTATTAATGTGGTATGATAACCAGCACACTAATGACAGCTCTAGTTGAAGTTGCCTTGAGATTTCTACTTTAAAATTTAGTTTCAGTTGCTATACATTTCTAAAATTCTCTCTTTTTGGAATTAATACTTTCAAGTGTAATTTTTGCCTGTGGGTGTGCAATTACAGAGAATTGAACAAAAAACCTTTCCTTCTTTCTAGAAATAGGAAAATGAAAAAAATCTCTCTCTCTAGACCACACTTTTCCTCCTAGATGCTTTCTTTTGGCAGCATAAGTATCTCTAGTGACAAGCGTTTAATAACAGAAACTTGACAAAGTTACCAAACATAGCAATTGCCTGTTGATATCCTGGACAAAACAGATTTTTTTGGTTGTATTGTAGGCGTGTTTCACTGATAAGTAGTAGTTTATATAGGGTACAACAGTGGTTAACTTTCCCCTTGTATTTTATGGGAATGACACATGCTTAACTCTAAAGTACTAACACTGCAGTATGCAGCGGCAAAAATACATACTCTGATCTACCTAATGTTTTGTGCAAAAAGACATATTTTCATTGACATTTACTAACTTAAATGAAATGATCTGCTTGTTTTGCTTATTCCCGTTTTGACCTGAGAAAACAGAATAAGGAGAATCAGGATTCCTCCTTTTAAGCTATTTGTAAGGAAATAGTTTAAATTTGTTTTTCTTTAAAAAAAAAGTGTAGACAAAACAGGAAAAAATGCTCAATTATTCAG
The DNA here is from genome assembly GCA_013398815.1 of Ibidorhyncha struthersii. Classification (NCBI taxonomy): domain Eukaryota; kingdom Metazoa; phylum Chordata; class Aves; order Charadriiformes; family Charadriidae; genus Ibidorhyncha; species Ibidorhyncha struthersii. Next base: position 483,106 of record VZSZ01000665.1, read on the forward strand.
CTGTTACAGTCTTAACATTACTATTTCATATATAAGTGGTCTGCAGGATGCATTTGCATGCACACGTGCTGTTCCTCTCAGAGGCAGTTTCCCCTGATGTGCCGTTTGGTTTGTGAAAGCCAGATGATGTGGCACTAGTCAGAGTGAAGCAGGAGTTTTGCAGATCAATTTGAATCAAATTTTCTTTGATCTATTACAGTATCAGAGAACCATCTCTGAATTAATGGTGCTACTGCCAGTTGATCCCAATTGCAGCTGACAACCACCTTTAGTTTTCAGAGTGTATATAGGTGTTTTTTTCACTTCCTTCTACACCTGCTTGTGTTCTCTGAACATTTTGCATCCCTACTTCTCTGCCACGATTCAAGGCATGGGTTGAAAGTGGGTGTCTTCTGAGGCTGACATATTTTAACTTAACTACAATTATTGGGTTCAACATGACTAACTCGGATGAAACTTGTTAGTGCAATTAGATGATTAGATAACTCCTCTCACAGTTTATACTCTGTGAAATTATAAAAGATAAATACATAAATAATAGATATTATAAAATAGTATATGTTGCATAACTCATGTTTACAAAGAGTATTGTTCAGACTATTAATGGAACTATAATAATATGTGCATTATTTATTAAAAATTGAACTATAATACAGTCACCCTTTACAGAAATGTTTAGGACTTCATCATCGTCTGTAAATCCTTTCATATATACAGTGAGAACCTCAAACCAACTGTGCTCAGCACTTTAATGAATTGCTATGTTTTGTTGTTCTCTATTATTTCTGCAATCTTTCCCAGGTGCAGGACCTTTAAATGACTCTTCACTATCTCAGTGAGATACTATTCTTTTGCAGTTACCTCTGGCCAATGGCAAAGGCAAGCTGCACTTTTGGCCTTAATTATTCTTATGATAGTTCACATATTTTTGTATTCTTTCTTCCAGTCTTTTTTTTTTTATTTTCCTTTTCCATCCATTGTGCCTCATTCACACTTACTTTGGAAAATGCTGAAGGGGCTTTGGAAAGGAAAGTCTGCTGAACCTTATGAGAAGAAATATGAATTTCTGTACCTTTTGCACCTGATTTGAAATAAATATTAACATGAACAAAAAATTCTCAAAAATAATCTGAAATTATGTAATTTACTTCCAAATATCAAATGTATGGCTGATTTCTGCTGGAAGTGGCCCAGCCTAGGGGCAAACCCAGCCAGGATGCTCACTGAGTTCCTGAGGACACTTGGGAACCCCTGTTGTAATTCTGCCTTCTGAATGAAAAGGATGCTGCCTTTCTCACTAACAACCGTTTAACTTGGGGTATTATTGTGTTTGCAGGTCAGGATTCAGTTACTTTTCCATAAACAGTGCACATGTGATTCATGATATGATGTAAAATCTGTACAAAGTCTTTTCTGACAGTCTTATAATCACTCAGATTCTGTTTCTGATTGAATAGTTGTCAAATGATTGGTTGAATTGCTAGGAAATCAGAATTTTATTTTCTCTGATATGACTAAATGAATAACATTTAAATACTGTCAATCCCTCTGTCACTATCTGGTCATACAGACTACTAAAGTCATTTAAATATTGAGCATATGGGCTTCTGTTTAAAACACAGTGCCCATTTGTCACCATTTTTCACTGAATTATTCCATTGAAACAACTGCTGTGAGACAGTAGAAATATTGACACTGTTGATTAAAATTAATTTCTTCATGAGAATTCTGTGGAGTTTGGAGTTGATGCTATGAGGTGCTGAATGTCTCCTAAGAGGAGTCTAGATTACCAGTCATCTCAGAAATGTCACAAGGAGTTGAGACCACCCAGTGCCTCTCAGGTTCAGACCAATTATACCCACGTAAATCCCTTATGGTGCTGCAAACACCTGAAAGTTAACTTATTATTCATAAATAGACTCAAAGTAAGTAATAAATAGTAGAGCAGTTCACTGTATTTGTTCGCAATTTCTTTTCTATATAGTTCCTTTACAGCTCTGATTTTATTGACATATTTTTAGACAAGAATATTCCTCTGTTTCCATAGGAGAATCTCAGATGTTGAAGAAACACTGTATCGAAAGGAAGTATTATGCTTATTTATGCCAAATATGAAAGGAAATAAAGCTTTCAAATCCTTCTCTCAAAGCAGGAAGTGCATGCTAAAGAATTTTTAACAAAAATAATTTTGATGTTTGTCAGCTGTTTATACCTTCCTTAAATGTTACATATATGTCAGTTATGAGAACTTGCGCTGAGCCTCTCCTTGACTTCACCCAGAGAAATTCAGGCTAGGTATGTTCAGAAACTACACAAAGACTGGATGCTACATGCTGATGTACTTTAGATACAGTTCTCTGTCAGACTCCAGATTCTTTCTGCCAGTATCAGCTTCTGCTGTATTAGTAACATCTTCTTAGTCTGTATTGTCTAAAAATCACCTCCACTTGATGAAGCCTTATTTAGCTATTGAAAGTTTCCCTCAAACAGATGCCTCTCCTAGCTCAAGGCAGGCATAAGTCCTCTTTTTACCTTAGCCTTTTAATTTTCATATCTTGAAACAGCAATCCTTCTGCCCCCCACCAAGGAAACAAGAAATGAAGATCTTACCCCTGGAGCAAACGACGAATCTGAATTGCCTTTTCCTTCAGGGAATCTGGCCTTTATGAGCAGCTTAGCTTGGGATTTCATTTACAGTTAGCAAAAAATGACAGATATATCAGGATGTTTTTGTCCATGGCTAACCTAGTCCTATTTAAAGTCTTTGCTTGAAAAAACTAACTCTAAATCTAAACTTAGAAAGAACTGATGGCTTGCAAAATGGTTCCGAATGTAGCAAAAGGTTAACTTCTCAAATGACAGTGTCAGTATTAATTTCTAGCAGTTATTTTCTTCATACATTGTATTAAAGGAGCTGTAAAAGGAATCCTAACCTATTGTCATTTAAATATTTTGTTCACTGCATGACCTAACCTGAAAACGTAAAGGGGTTCTTACCTCTGCCATCTGAGAGAAGTGAGTGAATTCTGGAAGGGTTTGCTTGTCTCTGTGCCATGCCTAAAATAAAGATACAAGTTTTTCATAAGGTCAGTTTATGCCAACTAGCTTTTCAATATGCACTGTATCAAGCTCAAAGTACATTTGTCTGTGTATTTTACTGCACAGTATATTGAATCTATAAGGTATTTTATTGAGATCATTATGCTCCATATTCATCCCATTACGCTTCATATTCATCCCATTATGCTTTATTGAGTTCAGCGTAATCTTTAACCTATAATGCACTTTCATTTTATTTGGTACATCAGATTGTTTTCCCCTTTTTTTGGTCATGATTACTGATATGCTTTTTTCGTGCAACTGTAATGCTATTACATTATTAAAGCATTTGACAGGAGGTGTTTATCAGCATTTTCATGTTTCAAGTGTGTTTTTTAGGAGTCTATAAATTGGCTTGAGGTTAGCATAAAATGTCTACCAAAGGATTCTGGACGTCAGTATTTTAAATCCTGATCATTTCAAATATTCAGTCAATAGGTTTGTGTCACAAATACATGCCTGAAAATAGAATCTGTTCTTGTCAACAACCATTCTTGAAAGTTTTTGTAGTAATTCATACTTTCATTGCTACTTTTAAGGACATTATAATTTACACTATCACAATCAGGGCTTTAAACCCCAGCACGCCTCTGTGAGCTGGACTACCCCCATGGACTGGAAGTGTGCAACAGTGGCAGTCTCTGCTCACAAGGCTTTGGTCTAGCATTTATGGCAGGAGCTAACAGGGGCCTGGCTCTTGAACTGCACTGAGCTGTGCCACTGATGCTCTCCCGTCATTTGTCTCCTTACTGCAAAAATAAGAACAATATTGTTTACCAGCCAATACTGCTTTTAGCTATGCCAAATGCTGGGGGAAAGATGAGTGAAGAAAAGGGCATTTAGCATGTGGGGATTATTACCATCCATCTGCAAAAAAAATGAATGATAAGTGCTTCTTTTTCTTTTCTTTCAGATTATTACTTTAAGAGACTACATTCCCAAAATCATTGGTCCAGATGCTTTTAATCTGCATATTGGCCTTTATACAGGTTATGATCCCACAATGAATCCTACAGTTTCTAATGTATTTTCAACAGCTGCTTTTCGTTTTGGTCATGCAACGATCCAACCAATAGTAAGGCGATTGAATGCGCAGTATTTAAATGATCCAGAACTCCCAAATCTTCATTTGCATGAAGTTTTCTTTAGTCCCTGGAGGCTCATTAAAGAAGGTATGGTTTTATTTAAACTGTTTAGGTTTTTTTTCCAGAATATTGTAACTTTTTTCGCAGTTACTTATCTTGAATTAGGAATAGAAACATTTGTGTAATTGCATCACTGATTGAAGTTGTTAAGTGAGATCCAGAGCATTGACATGAACTGAAACAATTATTCTGAGTTAAATAGTTCTCTGAATCAGACACAAGATATTCTCCAGATTAAACCAGTCTGGTAGATTGATGAAGGTACATCATATCTATTTTTTTTTTTTTTTTTTNGTATTATTAGGTTGAAAATTTTCTTGCACCTGAAGAAGCAGATGGAGCTTTTTCATAGCACTATAACTTCTATTTCAACCTGTAGCACATCTCTGCATGTGTTTGAATGCAAAAACCTGTGGCCAGTGTTTAAAAAACATAGAAGCGTACATGCATCCACATGTGTTAAGAAAGCTATAATGCTTTATATATATACTGTAACATTATATTATTTCTGTGTTTAAAGGAGGCTTGGATCCTTTACTGAGGGGTCTTCTAGCACATTCAGCAAAACTGCAGGTGCAAGATCAGCTACTGAATGAGGAATTAACAGAAAAACTGTTTGTGTTGTCCAATAATGGTTCACTTGATTTAGCATCATTAAACTTACAGCGTGGCCGTGATCATGGACTCCCAGGTCTATTGATTTTTCTTGAATTTTCTCCCAACTGGTAACTGAACTTTAACTGCTTATATTTGGGGTGTAATCACAAGCTTTTAAATAACAGCTTTAGTAATCAGAAAAGTAGCTTCAGTCTCTTTTAAAATGTGACTAATATTTTTAGCTTTGATGGAAACAAAATATTCCCCAGCATTTGAAATTAAAATAACCTGTTAAGTCTGGAAAGACAGTACTAGCGAGTAGATCTGGATGTGCTTGGTGTAGGTACCTGAGGCTTGTTCTTGCTGGAACCAGCTCCACAGGAGAGGGGCTTCTGCCTGCAGCAGCTACTTGCCCAAGGTCCTATCCATGGAGGCAGGACTGACTGATTGTCAAAGGGCATTATGTCTCTGGGTGACAACCGTCTTGATTTCTCCTGTGCGACTCCGCAGCTAGAAATACACAAGTCGTTGGCCCAGGACAATAGAAATGAAGTCTCACTCTGGCCTGGAATTTAAAGCTCTCAGCTACACAAGGGTAGAAATGAAGTTTTAATCTCCCAGACCAGAAATTAAGTTTTTTGGGGAGATGGAGAGGACTAATTCCAATGATGTAAAAGAATGTAAAAGAAATATATTTTCCAGAGAGTTAGACATGTGCCCTAGGACACTCTCCTTAGAAAAGTGCTTTAGTTACTAACTTCATTCAGGTTACTTCTTGCCCACTCTTCACCTACCTCCTGTATTCCTAGTCTGAAAACCTCAAGATACAATGCATGCTCCCGTTATCTATTATCATGTTTTCATTGCTTAAATATTGGAGAATCGTTTTAAACCTTTGCTTTCCTTCATGAAAATGATGTAGCAATTGCATATCCTGTAGTTTCAGATCCTGCCATCATTTCCCCGATCAATTTAACCAATAATAATAGGCCTATTTTTAGACATAACTGTCTATGACTATGATTGAGGTTGTCAGAATCCAGTGCTTATAAATTTATTAATTTCATATATCATGCTTAACAGTCAAGTCTAATCTTCCTTTTAACATAATATTTACAGGTTATAATGACTGGCGAGAATTCTGTGGCTTACCAAAACTGGAAACTCAGACTGACCTGAATACAGTAATAACCAATCAAAATGTCACTGAAAAAATCATGGAATTGTACCATAACCCTAGCAATATTGATGTTTGGCTTGGTGGTCTGGTAGAAGACCTTCTTCCGGGTGCTAGAACTGGTCCCTTGTTTGCCTGTATAATTGGAAAACAAATGAAAGCACTAAGGGATGGTGACCGGTGAGTGTATTCATGCTGTTGAATCATTTGTGTAATATGCAGAATCAATGGAGATTTTACAGATATGTGAGAATGCTTCCCAGAACATTAAACAACATGATACTTAGGTTTTCAACAAATTATTCTCTGCCACTTCCACATTTTTAACTTTGTTCCTTCAGTTTTGTTGGGTTTGCTTATTCTTCTTTGGTCCGTATATAATTTCAATTCCAGATGACATGGAGATTGTTTCTGTGGTATTGAGATGCCCAACTGCACTCCTGGTGGAAATGCAAGGTGCCACCAGCAGTTAATTGTGCCAGGGGCAGCTAACTTCTGTGTGGATGGATGTAATACTGTGCAGGATTTAGCTCTCCAGTCCCTGAAGGTTGCAGGGTCCTTAACTGGAAGAACCTCAACATTTTCCATGGCAACCACAGCAAAGTCAGAAGGGATAGGCAGAGAGCTGTAATTCAGGCTTCCTAGAGGGGATAATAAAAACACGATGTATGTAGTCTTACATGAATTGGGGCTGCAGAGTGCTCCAAGAATTGCCTCATCAGACACAGCATAGTATGTCCCTTCACCCAAACCTGCACAGCCACCACCAGGATCTTGTGCCAGTTCAATCCTCCACACCAGGAAGGCAGGAAAAATGAAGCTTCAGGTTACAAAGGGGAACAAGATGCAGTTTATACCTTGCTTCTTCTCCTGAAGTAATTATAAACCCAACCTGGTTTTAATTTCCATCATGTATTTGTGGCAGTAATTTTGAATCTCATAAGACGACTAATTTTAAACTGCTCACACCATGCTAGCAGTGGTGTTTTTAGTACATCTGGTCCTTACGCTCACCTTTAAGCTCCTCTCATAAGTCACTGTTGTGGAAAGAAACCATTATGTAAATATGCATCTGAGGCAGAATTTAAATCTGAACTTTAAAAAATGTTAATTAATTAGCTCACAGGAAAAAGCTATGTTAATCATAAAGGTGGCATCTTATTAGCACAAACTATATAGACAACAAACATTCCACTCAGCTGTCTTAAAAACATGGTTGAAAGCCTTCTGAATTTTACAGGCATACTTGACCCTATCTGAGAGAGGATAATCTGTTGAGGCTCTTCCAGGCTTTTTTCCATGACTCAGTGCTTTACGATACTACTTATCATTCAGTGTTATGATACTACTAACATTAATTAAACTTAAGCATAATTTAACATTAACTTCAAACTGAGAAAAAGAGAGTTCTAATAATAAGAGGATTCCCCAACTTTCTGCTACAAAGTTTCTGTCAGCTAACTTAAATGTGAAATGGTATTGTCATTAATACTATAATGAGGAACTATCTACGAGAAGTTAGAAGTACGTAAAAACATGTTATAGCTGTCACACAGTAAGTATAAGAATGGAAAAGTCTAACATTCATTGCAGTGCCTTGTCAGATAGAGTATTGGGTATTTATATCTGCACTAGTAACACTACGTGCTTACTAAATACCCTAATGGACATGTCAGTAAGTAGGAATTTCAAAACATCTCCTCTAATGTATGTGTTAAAGTTCAGAAATAAGGACTAAGGGGAATTTTTGACTGATTGATCTCCATCCTGATAACCTTAAAATTCTTTGTCAGTAATCTGACAAGACATGAACGGTTTTCTTTTTCCAATGTACTAAACTCAGGCACTGTCTTAACCTCAGACAAATCACCCGCAACAAATTGTTTCTGTTCCATCAGCCTTTACTTTCTTTTTCCATCTCTTCCTACTCTGAATCTTTCTGAGGTATCAGGATTTGTTTTAAGATTTAAATGCAGGTTATTGAGATTTAAGCATGGGGTGACAGAAACTAGCTGCCAGTCACTGTGGGGAGCTGCTCTGGAGCCCGACCTGCAGTGGACCGGCAGGTCTCGGTGTACAGGGGTTTTTCCTGGACAGTGGAGAGACCCAAGGCAGAATGGTGGGCAGTTGTCTAAGAGCAAAGGCTGCAGTTCCACCTGGGGGGTCTGCACCATCTACCTCAGCAGTGGCCAATGTGACCACCCAGATGGAGCTGCTGAAGGGAAAGGCTGTAGTGCAGACCTCACGCTGTAGAAGGTGCCTGGAGCTTTCGCTGGTGTCAGGGACAGGCAACACAACTGCCTGCAAAAGGTGCGCCCAGGTGGACGACCTCCTGCAGCAGGTGGCTGAGCTGCAGGAGATGTTGAGAAGGATGTATAGCATCAGGGAGGCTGAGAAGGAGATAGATAGCTGGTTCCAAGCATGACCTGCAGTGGACCCGCAGCCCATGGCCAAACAACCAAAAACTCTCCCACCGGCACACACAGAAGGGACGAGGGGCACTAATGCAGAAGAATGGAAACTTGTGAGCTTGTGATGGCAAGAACCAGCAGGAGGAAGGGACTTCCCCCAGAGCCTGAGGTGCCCGTGCAGAACCACTTCACCGCTCTGCAGAGTGAAGAGAAAAGACCAGTCACATCAGGAGAGACACTGGAGCTGAGCAAGGCAGTCTGATCTGCTCCCTGAATAACAGCCAGTGCAACTAAGAAAAGGTGATGGGTGACAGTAGTAGGTGACTCTCTTTTGAAAGGTATGGAGGCACCCATTTGCTTCCCTGACTCTCTCTCTAGAGAGGTGTGCTGATTACTGGGGGCTTGTATCAGGGACGTCTCTGAGAGACTACCAAGCCTCGTACAGTCCTCTGACTATTATCCACTGCTGTTGTTTCACATGGGCACTGGTGGTACCACTGGGAGCAGTCTGAGGAGTATCAGGAAGGCCTGCAGAGCCCTGGGTGTGGTGGTAAGGGACTCTGGAGCACAGGTATTTCTTTCATCAACCGTCCTGGTCAAAAGGAAGGGCTATGAAAGGGCCAGTCGAATTGGGCAAGTCAACAAATGGTTACAGGACAGGTGCCACAGCCAGGGGTACGGCTACTTAGACCATAGGACTCGCTTTGAGGAACCAGGTCTACTGGGGACTGATGGGGTCCATCTGTCAGAGAAGGGGAAGAATATCTTTGGTCATATGCTTGCCAAGCTGGTGAAGACAGCTTTAAGCTGAAGTTGTCGGGGGGGACAGGACCAGGACCCTTAATCCATCCCACTGCTACCAGTTTGTTTGCTGGTGCCAGCGGTATATGTTCAGAGCCTGGAGAAGGATAGCAGGTTGGCAGGAGAGCACCTGGAGTGCGGCACAAAGGAATTCCAGCCACTCCAGCCAGTAACTCAGCTCCATCAGGGGCACAACTTAAATGCCTGTATGCAAACACAGGTAGCATGGGGAATAAACAAGAGGAGTTAGAGACCTGTGCACATCTGCAGGGTTATGATCTTATTGGCAACACGGAGACATGGTGGGATGGCTTCTATGACTGAAGTGTAGGAACGGAAGGATACAGGCTCTTCAGAAAGGACAGGCAGGGGCGACAAGGAGGGGGTGTTGCCCTCCATGTGAAGGACCAGCTGGAGTACATGGAGCTCCGCCTGGGGATGGATGAGGAGTTGACCAAGATCTTATGGATTAGGATTAAAGGGAGGGCAGGGACAGGTAACATTACAGTGGGGGATTGCTACAGGCCACCCAACCAGGAAGACCGAGTGGATGAGGCCCTCTATAGACGTATGGGAGTAGCCTCATGTTCACAAGACCTGGTCCTCATCAGGGCCTTCAGCCATCCCGCTATCTGTTGGAGAGTCAACATAGCAGGGCATAAGCAATCCAAAAGGTTCCTAGAATGTGTTGATGATAACTTCCTTCTCCAAGTGATAGAGGAGCCAATGAGGAGAGGTGCCATGCTGGACCTTGTTCTCACCAACAAGGAGGGGCTGGTGGGGAATGTGAATCTTAAGGGCAGCCTTGACTGCAGTGACCATGAGATGGCGGATTTCAGGATCCTTAGGGCAGTGAGGAGGGAGCACAGCAGGCTCACTACCCTGGACTTCAGGAGAGCAGACTTTGGCCTCTTCAGGGATCTCCTTGGTTGAGTAACATGAGATAAAGCCCTGGAGGGAAGAGGGGCCCAAGAAAGCTGGTTAATATTCAAGGATCACCTCCTCCAAGCTCAGGAGGGATGGATCCCAACAAAGAGGAAGTCAAGCAAAAACACCAGGAAGCCTGCGTGGATGGACAAAGAGCTCATGGACAATCTCAAACAGAAAAAAAAAGAAGCCTACAGAGAGTGGAAGCAAGGACAGGTAACCTGGGAGGAATACAGAGAAATTGTGTCAGGTATCAGGTTAAGAAAGCTAAAGCCCAGATTGAATTAAATCTGTCCAGGCAGGTCAAGGGCAATGAGAAAAGATTCTGTAGGTATGTCGGTGATAAAAGGAAGACTAGGGAGAATGTAGGCCCACTCAGGAAGGAGACGGGAGACCTAGTTACCTGGTATAGGGAGAAGGCTGAGGTACTCAATGACTTTTTTGCCCGTCTTCGCTAATAAGGGCTCTAGCCACACCCCCAAGTTGCAGAAGGCAAAGGCAGGAACTGGGAAAATGTAGAACCACCCAGTGTAGGAGAAGATCAGGTTCGAGAGCAGCTGAGGAACCTGAAGATTCACAAGTCCATGGGACTGGATGAAATTCTTCTGTGGGTCCTGAGGGAACTGGCAGATGAAGTTGCTAAGCCACTGTCCATCATATTTGAGAAGTCATGGCAGTCTGGTGAAGTTCCCACCAACTGGAAGAGGGGAAGCATAACCCCCATTTTTAAAAAGGAAAAAAAGGAAGACCTGGGGAACTACAGACAGGTCAGTCTCAACTGCATGGCAAGATCATGGAGCAGATCCTCCTGGAAACTCTGCTAAGGCACATAGGAAATAAGGAGGCAATTGGTGACAGCCAACATGGCTTCACTAAGGGCAAGTTGTGGCTGACAAATTTGGTGGCCTTCTATGAGGGGGTTACAGTATTGGTGGATAAGTGAAGAGCAACTGACATCATATACCTGGACCTGTACAAAACATTTGACACTGTCCCACATGACATCCTTGTCTCTAAATTGGAGAGACATGCATTTCATGGATGGACCACTTGGTGAATAAGGACCTGGCTAGATGGTTGCACTCAAAGAGTTGCAGTCACTGGCTCAGTGTCCAAGTGGAAACCAATGACAAGTGGAGTTCCTCAGGGTTGGTACCGGGACTGGCACTGTTTAACATCTTTGTTGGCTACACGGACAGTGGGATTGAGTGCACCTTCAGCAAGTTTGCTGATGACACCAAGCTGTGTGGCACAGTCAACAGGCTGGAGGGAGGGATGCCATCCAGAGGGAACTGGACAGGCTGAATATGTGGGCCTGCGCCAACCTCATGAAGTTCAACAAGGCCAAGTGCAGGGTCCTGCACCTGGGTCAGGTCAATCCCAAGCACAAATACAGGCTGGGCAGGGAATGGATTGAGAGCAGCCCTGAGGAGAAGGACCTGAGGGTGCTGGCTGATGCTCAGAATGAGCTGGCAGTGTGCGCTTGCAGCCCAGAAAGCCAACGGTATCCTGGGCTGCATCAAAAGAAGAGTGGCCAGCAGGTCGAGGGAGGCGATTCTGCCCTTCTACTCTACTCTGGTGAGACCCCATCTGGAGTTCTGTGCCTAGCTCTGGAGCCCCCAACATAGGAAAGACGTGGACCTGTTGGAGCAGGTCCAGAGGAGGGCCACAAAGATAATCACAGGGCTGGAGCACCTCTCTTATGAATACAGGCTGGGAGAGTTGTGGTTGTTCAACCTAGAGAAGAGAAGGCTCCAGGGAGACCTTATAGCAGCCTTCTAGTACCTAAAGAGGGCCTACAGGAAAGATGGGGAGGGACACTTTGTCAGAGAATGTAGTGATAGGATGAGGGGTAATAGTTTTAAAGTGAAATAGGGTAGATTTAGATTACCTATTAGGAAGATATTCTTTACTGTGAGGGTGTTGAGACACTGGAACAGGTTGCCCAGAGAAGTTGCAGATGCCCCATCCCTGGAGGTGTTCAAGGCCAGGCTGGATGGGAGTTTCTGCAACCTGGTTTAGTGGAAGGAGTCCCTGCCCATGGCAGGGGTGTTTTAAGTAGATGATTTTTAAGGTCACTTCCAACCGAAACCATTGTATGATTCTATGATTTGGAGTAGTTGGGCAAAAATTCTGAAACTGACTTTGTCTTTTGTCGTTCTTTGCATAGGGGGGCTTGTGCCTCTTTCTTTTTTTTTTTTTTTTTTTTCTTTTTTTTTTTTTTTTCTTTACCTGTTAAAA